>DWME01003492.1:0-18175 GCA_018244795.1 Parelbella ahira ahira
GGCGACGCTCGCTTGAAGGGGTGTGCATGCAATTTCAGTACGGATTTATGTTCTAATGTTCTACGTGAAGCCAGTCACAGACCCGTTGAAGTCCTTGAGAGAGTAATTTGCTTTATGTCTTAGTATCCGTCTGCAATCACTGTCGTTTGCTGTCTGGGTGTGGAATTGTCTATATGAGTTCATATGTGGTTGTTCGCATATATGTAATTCTTTGATCTTTGGTTATCTCTGCTTAGCTTGAGATGATATATTCGTATGTGAGGGAGTTTGTGTAATATACAACTCTAAAGATTCGGATATGTGGATAGAATGGCAAATAAAAGAATAACAAAATAAATATACACATAACAAGATATATCGCATTTAACATTTAAACAAAATACATGTAGGATATGGCCAGTGAAATAACAAATATATATATAAAAACTCCTTATGTTGATGGATACAAGTGCGGAAGAAGTCACAGGCCTATCTTGATACAGACGAATATTAAATATACTTCTTACAGAGCGGACGAACGTCAATACGAATGTTCATCATTATATATGACCAAATATGTAGGTCACATACTGGTTTGTTGTTAAAAGTCTAAAGTAACTTTAATTTGTTTACCTAATAAAATATCTAATTACTAAAGGAATTTGTGGCGGGCCATACATTTTTGACAGAAATTGTAATATGCTTACCGCTTATTGTCTCTATACCTTACCGCTTATTATCTCTATTGTCTTGAACTGAGAGGGACTTAGTGCGATAAAAATATAACTCTGCGTCTCTGCCAGGTTGCCGACGTATATTCAAACCTTGTGAAGGTCCTGTCTCTTATTAAAATAAAACATCACAAAACGTCTGTATTTCCTCGAAGAGTAAAAGGGCAATGGAATGGAATAAAGGGTACGCCTATGCCTGCTACTAGATATTTCAAATTACAAAAACTCATTAATACTTTACTCGACCAAGGGATCAAACCCAGGACCTCTCAAAAGTCTTGTAACCAATCAACCAACTAGATAGAGAAAAAAATGGAAACGCTTCAAAATATCATCGCTTTAGAAAAATCCATTGGAAATCTGTTGAGTTTAATGTTACGTTATATCTCGCAGTAACAAAGCGACATCGAACAATGGCGTGATCACTCGACCGTGTGTTCTGTTAAAGCTGTATTGTGCACGGGTATTGGATCGCTGCAGTGTTGCAGATACAAAAAATATACATAATACAGTCAATTTTCAGTAGGTACTGCCGCTTGGAATATTGACTGCGCTACTTCTGTTTACGTAACGTTCCGGACTATGGTGCAAATTAGAAGTGTATAAAGTTTGATTTGCTTGGGTATCGATTGAAATATTGATTTTTGATTGAATTATTCTGCCTGGCAACCTTGCCAATTTGGTAAACCCAAAGGTAATTTTGGTAAACCTGAAAGTTACTGTACCTTCCCTTACAGGGTACAGTGGGTGTTAAAAAAATGAAGGGTCTGTAAATCCTATATAAATTCATTATTGAAATAATAATATAATAAGCGACAGACAAGAAATAAATGAAAATAAAAACCGTAAATCGCATTAAAATTTAAACATATTCAAAATTCTAATTGGAATGCTCACGTAAAATAAAAAATAAAAAACATTATTCCATCTTCACGCCCACAGTTCCTTACAGAAAAAGAACCAATAACACATTCTCCCCGTTACTACAACCGTTTGAAATTCAATTAAAAACCGTCAAACCTTGTGTCAGATTTAAAATGGGTATCGCAACACGAGAATAAAATGAAAACTCATGCGTTTTAACATCAAGGCCAAACTTTTAATTGCTGAGTAACAAAGAGAACCCTGGTTGGCCCACACCTAATTAAGAAATTTGAATAAAGAAACAGTAAAATTGTATCTATAACATTAAATACAAATCTAAAAACATTACATTTTCCCACCTCAATCACTTTTCGGCCTACTTGTTTTAAGCTCATATATTGTAGTGTATTGATGTTTAAAAATTATCATTATTTCGAAAGTTATTAAAGAATAATTAAATGATTTTGCAAGCTTAGCAACATTTAGAAACAAATAAATATAAGCAATTCTTCCTATGTTCACAGTCAGACCGCCGTCGGTAAAGCATTTGCTGGGTATAATGTGATTTTGTCTTTATGTATCAGGGTAACATTGATAGCCACGGACTTTTCCAGAATTAAACATACTTAGAGCTGAGAGCTTAGAAATTCCAGTATCAATGTACTATCATTCATCATCATCATCAACTCAGGCTTTTCCGTTCCACTGCTGGACATAAGCCTTTCCCAGGGTGCACCACAACACTCGATCCTCCGCAGATCTCATCCAGCCACTACCAGCCGCCTTCTTAAGATCATCGGTCCAACGGGCCGGTGGACGACCCACAGTGCGCCTGCCAGTCCGATATCATTATCTTTAACATATACATAATTTAATGTTGTCATTAAGCCCAATATGCTTTATAAAAGACAGTTTAATGCCACAACCATAACATATGAGATGTTATACGTTTGAGCTTACTATTATGTCATAGAAAATATTGGAACTAAATATTGTTGTCGTTTTAAAGGAACGAACTTCAGTTACAGATTGGAAATATAACAACAGAGATATCAAAACTGGACACGACATTGTTCGGAAACTACAAGTAAAAGTTAATATGAGAATCGTTGTTGTGTGTGAAGTTTAATATTTACGTTTTCATTTAAAAATAGAGTTTCATTTACAATAACTGAACCAGTCATTAGTATTTAACCAACTTGGTGCACTTTAACAAATACAGGTAACCCTTCTACAACACGGTAGGTAGGTTCCTAGAAAATGCCGTGTTGTGTAAAATCGTGTTGTATGAGACCCAGAGAGAGACCCATTATTTTAGCGTCTTAAAACATATTTATTATTCTAGTTTTTATGGACTTAATGTGTATTTTCCCATCTTATTTAGTCTGATCACCAAGGTTTTCGCAGCTTTCTTATTGTGTTATTGCGGACCCGTGTTATAGTAGGATGCCGTTATATGATAGGAGGGTTACCTGTACACATTTGTTGCGTAAAACCATTCAAAAATAATCCGATCTTCAACATGACATATATGTATGTATATGTGCAAATAAGATATTTATGTATATCGTTGTTTTTGGAAATCTATAATATGCGAAGGTGCAAAAGTACAAGGTCAAGTTAATAAATATTCATTTGTGTGTCTGTTACGTGAGAACCGCTGAATATGTTTTGATAAAAATACTACAACATCAAGGTAGCTGGGTTTAATGTTCGACATTGACAAAGCACTTTGAATTTAACAAGTTTATAGTTCTCGTTAAACTCTTTGTGTGTCGCTGAAATATACTGTAATGCTTTGTTAAAAAAAAATTGTATCTTGCTTTGGTATCCATATAATATAATTATTAAACACTACAAACTTCCATAATCAAATCTTTTTGAAAAAAAATATGAGACTATTAGTACGATAGCTTTATTAACAGCGTGTATATCAAGGTTCGTACACACGACGATATGATAGGGTAATTTGCATGAAATGACGCTATGCTTTGGAAGTGGGTTTAGGGATGAAAGGGGTGCAGTCGGCCGTGGTTTTACAGTCGAGTGCCCTCGGGATAATTTTACTTCAACCCCGTTCACACGACCATTTTAAATTACCGTACCTACTGGAATGACGTGTACTGTGTGCGCGTTTGTTTCGGCTTTTAATGGGGGAGATTTCAACACTTTCCACACGTTATTTAGATGAATGAACGTTTTGAACAAATCCCGATGAATTGCTGTTAAATATTTCATTAATTTTTTCATTCAGTCATTCATTTTTATTTGATTATGAAAACATCCTGTAAAAATTTTTAAAGCGTCTTGGAATATTTTACGCGTCATTTTCATCAATTCGTAAAGGTGCAGTATGGCGGGATGTTCCATATAAGAGTATGTGGAATGTAGTTGCGCAGTCTGATATAAATTGTTTACTGCCCCAAATGAAGATACGGTGAAGCGCCGAATGAGAACATTTTTCATACATTAATATAATAAACTGAAAAACAGATGGAACAGATGGAAAACCAAATGCTTATAACTTTCACGCTTTTCGTCTCCATGGACTTCCAACTCTTAAACAAATATATGAACTCTCCGGTCCCCGGAATAATTAATTCAACCACACAAAGCTCCCGTGTCGTTTGGAGTACACGACCTATATACTCTCGTGTTATCCACAGCTAGCAAATGCACTGACAATTACGTGACAAGTTCCATTCGTGGTCCAACCCTTTGTGCAAAGCGACCGAATTAACGAGAAATAAGTAAAATTAACTGTCCACTGGACGCTGTAAATAGGAGTTGAGATACAATTCATTATTAGAACCTGGTACGTAATTATTATATGTTTATAATTTACCATTATCATCATCATCTCTGATTAGTCGAACGTTGAACACAGTTCTCCTCTCATGATGAAGTTTGATGTGATTGTTTATCATGCTAACCGAGTATGAATTCACCACACCACGTACCACATTCACGTTACCAGTTACGTTTACGTCCCACCATGGAATAAGCTGGAGAGTGTATTACCACGAACAGAGCACAAATGCAAACTCAGAGCCAATACTAGAAATTTCAAAATAGGAAAACTGACTAGCACCCGACGCTAGATCACTTGAACCAGCTCTTCTCGATCGGTAGATAAATGATTTAATGATATTAACCCGATAAGCTAGCGAGTATGGATAATAAAGGGCGCATAATTGGAAAATTATAATATTATTTTTGGTTTAATTACAAAATTTTTATTAATGTTCCCATTGTTAGTCTGCCAACTAACTGCCAATAAATGCCAAATAACTGCCAATGCTTGCGTTATTGTGATGCAGTTTGAAAATTGTAATAAATAGATTTTAACGAGTAATATGGCCCTGGGTCAGCATAATTACCTATACATCTTTTATATATAGACACTCATTTTACTTGTAACTTACGTCGTGTTAGACAATTTAATATCAGAAGACTTGCTAATTTATAAAAAACGTAACAAGTAGACGTAACGAGAAAAGTGATAAAAATGTAATTTTTCCATTTTGCGCGCCTCCGCAATAAAGTGGTACATTTTACGATTGATAAATGCACTGAATGCGTTTTAAAAGCTCCGAGCGGGTACAGACTAATGGGTCTTACGTAAGGGTGATTACACATTATCGTGTCATCGTATGTAATTTTCGTTTAAAAATTTGTATTAAAAAAACTTCATTGCAAAACCATGTTACTCATAATTCTATTACTATTTCAATATTTGCTGCTAAACAGCTGTTTTCGAAATTTATGTCTAACATGAACTGAAACCAAAACGAAATAATTTATCCATGGCAGCTATTGTCTCACAAATAAATCCGGAGTTCGAAATTTATGGCCTAGAAATTTCTTTGGACAACCTTTTTACTAAGGAAGTAACTATTGGCCACTTTGTATAAGTCGAAATCCCAATATGTTCAAAGACGGAATATTAAATATATATGTATTATATTATACAATACGTAAGTATATTCATAGTTTATTATTTATAATAAGGCTCTAACAATAATTTAATAACTTATTTCAAATTTAAAATTAATAACTTGCCATGAGTCGAAATACCTACTCGTTTAGGATAAATTTGATACCAATGTCATACCTAGAATATAAAACAGATAAACGTGATCTAAATTTTATTTCGCCTCTTTCCAGGTATTCGTAGCTAAATACACAAAATGGTATTAATATTTTTTCGCATGAATAATTATATTTATTTTACGCTCTACCAAGTTTTAGATATATTCTCTTTGCGTTAAAAATATACGCCTTAGAAATATAAAAGTCAATTTCCTAGAATGTTGGTTGTCATGTCGTATATCTGTCTGACCTATATATGGGCGGGAGTAGCGCACGCTGGGGCCGGAGACGGCCGCCACCGGCGCAGCGAAGTCCATTTCTAAGTTTGATATTAAACGTGCAATACGCTGTTGTTTGTGACATTTTTAGTCTTAACATATATGTGTATTTACAAAGGGCAAATTCTATATACGAATAGTACTGGACTACAATTATCATACTTAATAGTAGGCAGATGTAACACATATACGAGTATATGTGGATACCTACATGTCTAGATAGTGCCTGTGCACACTTGTAAAATTAAAGTATTAATATATTGTCCTATACTATTCACAAGACGCAGAACTTATAGCAAAATAGATAGCTTAAGTGTTATGCTGAGGCCAAAGCCTATCATTTGAGCCAGCCAGTGTAAGTAATTACGATGATTATAAAATTTAATACCACCTCTTTTAACTGTGAAGAAGAACTTCGCGAGAAAGCCTAAATACCCAAAAGTAGTCCTTAACGTACTTAAGGTGTCCACATTTCGGAGTATTATAAAATTGAGTATCTGTATTTACCGCGTAGGTAAACGTACTATGAATGTAATATTTTAAGAGGGAACAGTATTAAAAATGTTTAAGACCGTACAAAGCTGTTACGTTCTATTATGTTAAAAGGAGTTCCGTGTCGCATCGTTAGAGCGTCTTCCTAATGGGTTGAGTTGCAAGCCAGCTGCGGTGTACGTACTTCATGTATGGATACATCCAATTTTTCTTTAAAACCAACCAAGTGGTACATTTCCTGGTACTTGTAACATCAAAACACAACGTTATGCCTATATTACTCGAAAGGTTAGACATAGGAGTGTAGTACGCGTCCACGTTTCACCAGTTACGTTTACGTCCCGTGGAATAGATGGTGAGCCTATTGCCATACACCGGGCGCTGATCCAGCTTGCGAGTCATTGACTACCAGAAATTCTGAGAACAATCCAATAGTACTCCATCGGGGATTTGAACCCAGGACCCCTCGATCGGCAGTTGCGCTTGCATCCATTGGACCAATTCTCTGGTACTCAATTATTTAATGTAGTTCAGCCCACGTGGGTCACTAACAGAAGCTGCTACAGTATATATTAGCTTCTCAATGTTCTGAACATGCTGACCCGAGATTTAGTGATTATCCCACATGGTAAAGATACTACCCGCACTATATTGTTAAAATAACTCTGTCATTATCATTATTACCATCCACTGCTGGAGATAGGCTTATCCAATAGCACGCCAACGAGCTCGATCTTTATCTCTTCGCATCAAACTACTACCAGCCACTTTGGGTATATCGTCACTTCGCCCAGCTGGAATGAAATAACTTAAAACTTTGTAAAGCAATAAAATGATATGGAAAATGCCACCGAAGATTATGATATCATTTGTAATTTGTCTCTTTACCTCGTAGGTGGGAGACTTGCTATTACATTAGGTCTTATATCACGACAGATAACCTTTTCGAAAAACCCTTTCACACTGCCGAGTGACGGAACAAATATTTGGACCCCACTTGGCCACTTGATATGGGAAAAGTCCTGAGTGATGTTGTCAGCAACACAAATACAGGTGTGATGAAGCAATTTATTATTTTAGATAACCCGAAATATAACATGTACATATTGAGAGTTGTAAAGTGTAAAGTTTTGAACGAGTTCAAACAGGCAAACACAAAAGATTATGATAAAATTCACTTATACAAGTACCTTACTTGCAAGCCACGCCTGCATCAAAGAACGTAATGTTTTTGTGCTATTATTTATAGCGTTATTTTTAACGCTCTGGAAATAGAATGTTCCTGAAGGTCACTTCAAAGTTTTTTTGTTCCTTACTGTTTCTTTGTTTTTTTGACTGAGAACATAGATTGTATGACTTGTTGGTAGAGTGGTTGCAAGCGCGCCTGTTGATCCAAGACGTCCTAATTTGATCCTAAAATGGAGCAAATTGATATTGAATTTTTATATCTTGAAACACCACAGTTTGGATTTAACTCTGGTGTATGGCAATAGGCTGACCTTCTATTCCCAGGTAAAAGATATATCACAACTGGTGAATTGTGGGAGTGCACTACTTTCTTCTGCCTAACCTTTCGAGTTACTGAAGACGTACTATTATTTTATATAATTACTGTATTGGATTCTATTGTTACAGATCTCCAGTTCCCGATCGACGTGTCTGGCGTGCAGAACGATCACCCGTTTCTGGATGCAGATTCACTGCAGTCGTTATTCAGACGGCTCACTGCCTTAAATCGATGTGCCAACATGAAGTTAGAACATCATCACCATCAGAAGAGATCTGTAAGTACTGCATGAACAATACAATAGGAATGAAAATGGCAAATCTTTTGAAATGAAATATAATATATATACCTACTGTCGTTGGCGGGCAGAACCAATTTAAAACGAGATTCTTTCTGATAAATGTTACATTGTAGATAAGTTACTAGATATTGTGAACATGCAATATAATTTTTCAACACTTGTAATCAAAAGGTAGACAGTAATCTTTAATAGTAATTGCACCGCGTATGGCTTTAAATAACTATCCAGTTTGGAAATTCCTAAAAAGACACCGATTTAAATTCCCAAATACTGCGACAAAAATCTAATTCGAAAACCTATCAAACAACGTCTGAATATCGCTGAACTTTTAGGTCTTGCAAAAACAAAACTCAAAGTTGGGAAAATCGAGGTAGAATTAAATTGGCGGACAAAGGGAGTAGGGACGTCTTCGCCAACAAGGGTCTATCCCCACAATCCGCTAGTCTTCGTACGCACGTGTTGCATCATTGGCTTCGAATGAATCTTTCCATGGAGTATTACAGCAGTTCTTGTTACTTGTTGATTCTTGTTACTTGTTATGATTCTTGCAATGATCAACGTTAACGTTTGTCTTGTTACAAATAATTATCTGAGAGAAAAGCTAGATTGGTGAGTCCTGAACAATGGTGGGAATTGACCCTAACTGATAGAGCAATTTTGATTGAAAAAGTTTCATGTGCAAAATTTATTCTTCGATATCGTAACATCTCAAAGATTTACAAATCAGCGTTTCTCAGTTACTGCTCATTTGATCTATCCAAACTAATGCCATTATTAACCCTCATTGCAAACAGCATAAGGCCTAACTTATTTAAATCTAGTACCTAATTCATAAACATCATAGGACATACTCAAAGCGTCAAAAAAATTCCATACACGGTCAAACTTGTTTATGAAATATTCATGTTTGATTGATGAACGCCTCGTCATAATTATAATATTGTACTCGCAAGTAAATATTTTCGTAACATAACGCAAACTAATCGACCTAATCGTAAAACAAAAGTCACTTCGCGGCAATGCGAAAATGTCACCTGTCATACTCATATTATCATTATTTGTGCTTTTTGTTGTAATCCTGGCTTGTTTCTCTAAAGAGGACATATTCATCTGTAACAGTTAATTGTGATATTAGCAGATCAAGTCATGATATACTAGCTGAAAAAGATGATGGCTACCTCGTTCCTCGAGCGATTGCAAACGCTGCTGCCGATGGGGGTTCAAATCCCGGGTCGGATATTATTGCGTATTTCTGATTTGGATTTTCTTGTAGGGACTTGGAGTTTGGAGTCACTACCTAATTCCATGGGACTTGGTAACTGGTGAAATGTGGAAGTACAATACACTACTCTGCTTACCCCCTTCAGGGATTAAAGGCATCATGTTACGTTTTCAAATTAGTTACTTATTTCTTAGAAATGTTTGAACTCGAAAACGCCCCTAATGTAATTATCTGAAAAAATTGCCTACCTTTAAATACATAATTATTAGCTACGCTTACGTTAATATCGTTAAAATGCTATATACTCGTAGTTATGGACAAGTTTAATAGATATTATTTTAAAAGCTTAATGAATATTTACGAAGTTATAATTTTAATGACCGGTCTTAAAGATTACACTTGCATATAGGTATACTCTATTTCGCGAAGTAACTTTATTAAATCTAGCTTATAATAGCTTCGAGCTATATTTCTGTATTAATTAATAATAATGATTATTTATGCTGCGGTGCAATGCAGAGACCTGTCTGTTTTTTTTGCTTAGTGTAGCATTATTTTGTCATAATAATCATATAACCGAACAATTTCAAAAGGCGTGTCAATGAAATAGTACAGGCAGAAGAGATAGACTTAGGCGTACATACATATTTGTACAACATTGGAGACATACATACATACCCATATACATACATATATACATACATATATACATACATATATACATACATATATACATACATATATACATACGTATGTATACAGGTAGTTCATAAGCCGACTAGTTACCATAGCATAGTCTTTGTGTTGTTTAGAGACAGTTGCTTTCGGTACGTACCATGTGGTGCCATCTCTTACTGTTCTCTGGAAACTAAAGACTATAGTTCCATGCTACTGGAATATTAAAACGATAACTTTACGATACGTATTCCAAGCAGCTGAATTCCAACTTTTTGTACGTAAAAAGTAAATTATTTGTATATTATGTAAAATTCAAAACACAGAGCATAAATACATTAGCCAACTAATTACCAACTCCGAACAAGTTTAACCATATTACGCGGACGGAACCAAATTTTACCAACTGGCAACGGATATTTAACTCGTGTTAAATATACGCGTCTCTAATTAGGTCACGTGTGCATTCGTTTGTGACGTAATTAAACTTAGTTATAACTTATACCACGTCCAGTGTGTTAAGAGCTTTAGCATGAATAATTTATTACATGAATAAAATGTAAGGGTATAGTGAATAACGACTATTAACTAATGAATAGAAGTATAGCAGTAACATATATAATAAATGGTACCTGTAAATGGTCTGGTATTCATTTTGAATACCTTGTTCGTTAGTGAATACGCATTGGCGTATTATTAAATATGTAATGTCAAGCCTGTGTCACCCCGAACAGGTTGGCAAAGGAGTGTAGTCCACTCTGACGTTTCACCTTTACTTCGCGTTATGAAATAGGGGGGTGTGTCTATCGTCCCGCATCGGGAGCAAAACCCAGACTGTAAGCTAGTACTGTAAATTTCAAGTTAAAAAAACCTGACCTTGCTCAACCCAACTCAACTCATCCAACTCTCAATCGGAAGTCGCGTTTGCGATCATTCGACCAAAGAGCCAATCAAAGGTATCATTCAATATATATTAATATGTAATAGAGTCAGAAATGATGATAATATTGAGCCGGGGATGAAATGAGTATTTGATTATCAACCACATAAAGTTGTTTATTTCGATATATTGCGTTCTTCCAATGATTTCCGCATTACGCAAAGTCGTGCATTATGGAACTCCTCCTTGACTTAGTTGTTTAAGCCGACAAATTTGTCTTGCCTCTCTCAAGTGTCGCCCATCAATGGGTTTATTTCCTCAATGTAATAACATACTAATACAACACTTTTACACATGTACTTAGATTGGAAATAATTTCACCAGTTTTATGATCCCTATCGTGCAGTTCGACCTTAATGATTTACCTGTGCTGTATTTAATAGAGTAAGTCGACTCGTTCAGTTACTTGTGAGCTTTTTGTTTCGTGTTCACTTTCGTTTAGTTTTTGCTAATCATTTGTAAACCTTACCATTTTAGGTCATATTTACACAGCTTCATATCAAATTTTATCTAATCGCTACCAGCACAGAAAAGTCTCTATGACAAGCTATATATACGATTTGAGTTTGAAAAATCTTTTCTCTTTGTAAATATGTAGTTGTGCATACTACTTTGTAATGAGTACGTATTTTGTGTCACTATAGAAGAGCTGTGTATTTTTATAGTGTAACAAAACACAACATCATGCCTGTATGTTTCCAAAGGTTAGTCAGAGGATCGTAATAACCCCGCCGTTCACTAGTTATTTTTAAAAAGAGCTAAAAAATAGCTAATTCCGTTTCTTGTAATTTATATTAAAATAAAAAGTTACTGTCATTACTATGGACTAAATCACATTAACGATTTTCACATTGTGTTGTGAGAAACACAATGCTCACTCTTTATTTTTAAAATCAGTACTTTGTGTAAATCCGCCATTAAAATACATTATTATATATTAAAATATCAAATATTTTTTATTTAACAGTTTTAACAACATTTATCTGTCTAATCTATTCGCGTGTTACTGGCGTGCATATCAAACGAAGCACGCTTTATATATAATTAAAGTGAAAACTAATGCAGCAATGAAATGGAAGATATCAGATTTGCCTGCTGCTGATCGGGCGATTATTGTTGCGCTACGATAGTTTTACTGTTCGAATGCAGTTTTATGTCCAACAGGTGCTTTAAAACGCTTACAGTTATAAATTAAAAATTGTTCAAGTCGCTTTCTAAAACCGATCTACAGATTATCGAAACAGCTGCCTCATATCATATTTTCATCAGCTTTCCTACATATCTTAATTTATAATTATATAGTGCGTATGAATCGCAACAATAAAACCTATACGAATATTCTGCTTAAAGATTAGCAAGGTTCACTTAGAGATGCTTGTTTTCTAACTTGTTCCTTGTTGTCGTAAGTAAAAGATATGTAGGCATTGAATTTTCACATACTTAGTGTATTAAAAATTATTTTATTATTGCATATTTCATAGACTCTGCTGTCCTCAAACTCGATTAATACTTTTTGATTATTGTTTGCTTACATTAACATAATGATAAAGTCCTCGGTATTTTGAGGATAATGAATTAAATTTCGAAGCACGATTGCTGAGCAAAGGGTCCGAGGTTTCATTTTATTTAGAAAAACCAAGTGGTACCGGACCCGGGGTTCGAAACCAGGAGCTCAGGATCATCAGTCGTTAAATTTCCTTTAATCGGCTTCTAATGAACAATTAAACTCTTATTAAACCCTCCATATAAAAACTATCATCTTATTAACACCTACAATATCTACTGGCAGAAAGAACGTTATCATTGTACAATTACTATTTGTGTACCTTTAATGGTCATTCAAACGCTAATGTGTACGCTATAGTTTAGTAATTAGAGACTAGTTTCGTGTGAAGCAACCTTATACAGTTATGTAATGTCGTCATAATCTAAATAAGCAGATTACTGGTACGGTAGACACTATTGTAAAGTGTCGTCAGACGGCTGGCGGTTTGCCTTTTTTATTTGTATTTTTTTCAGGATAAATGTAATATAAAGCTTGGTGTAATACTGTATATAATATAAAGAAGCAGGAAATGGAATAAATAAAGAGAGTGCTATCAATTTATTATGCTTCATCATCATCATCGTCATCTTTTCATGAGGAGCTGTTCAAATCCAATACTGGACGTAGGCCGAACTTGATAGATTTTTGACTAATCCCCACGTTTGGCATGTTATCTTTACTGTTAGTTTAATGTTACAATGGCCCTTTTACTTAGATCGATTTTAAGTTAACCGTATAGGTACTTACATAAATATATAGAGTAATAATTATTAATCTTGGTGATCAGGTAACTAGTTAACTAATCAGATTAGTTCACTAATCACCGCAGCACCAAGTTTATTCATAATTTATAAAGTTTTTTTATAACCTGCTCTTGCTTGCACTACTTTTAAAATTTACATTGCATCTATTACCTTCAGAAACGATGACCTTATTTACTTTCTTATACCAATACTGCAACACTACGAAACGCTTGATATTATAATACAAAAACAGCGTTTAAAAAACGACAAACGACCGTGTGAAAGGTGTTTAAAATCAATTTCAAGCGTGACCGACTGCTCATAACACAGCGGTAATCGCATTACCTCTATCTTGTATATGCCATCGTTCGATCTCGCATCGTACCGAGCGAAATATATTTTCGGTGCTTTCATTGTTATTATATCACCACGCCAGCTCCGTTATAGGGTAGGGAGAGAGAACACCGCGTGCTGAACATTTATATCTTTGACGACCTGCAATGCTTCTTCTTTTATTATATAATTGATGGTAAACGTTACACTAACTATGAATTAAGTACTTTGATAACATGGGTCGTTTTTCATTTAATAAAAATGGAAATTATATGATGCAGAATTAAATTTGTTCTCATTGTCAATCTCAGCTTAGTCGTATAAAAAGAAAACGTCCTTAACCAGATTCGAATAGGACACAGCTATAATAATTGCAGACATATATGTAGTTCTTCTTCCTTTAGTTGTATTCCTATTGTATTGTATTCCTAAAGTCTTATTAGCGTTTAATACCAGGTAACTACTAATGTTATTGCGAACGAGGATCTGAATTAAAAAACATTAATATTCCTGTTAATACAGTCCTATTCGAATATGCTTGTAGACGTTCATTAAAAAGCACCTGACGGTAATGATAGCCGGTTGGTGCTTCTGAAAGAACAATAACAGAAATAAAACTTGACAAGGTTTCCCCAGTTCATATTATTATTCATAAAAAAGTGTTCCAAACATTCCCGCCAATTTCAAGCTTCAACGAACATTTATTGAAAATGATCTGAATGGCAAATTTTACTTATAGAATAATATGATACGACTCCAGTATTACGGTGTTATGTAATTGCTCAATACAAATGGTCAATTTGATTTGATTACTTTTTCCATGGAAAAGATATCGAGAAGCAGGTGAACGGTACACAACAGTGTGTCACTTTCATATAACAGCAACTTTATGACCTTTCTGATGGTCATTACGAAAGATCTGTCTATCAGCAATGTGGTCGGATGAAGAGTGTTATTACTACCACTGAAAATTGTCCTGCAATAGAAGAGAACGCTTGAACTGAATGGATGATAAGTCGTCTATTTCATAAGCGTGTTTCTTAATTTCGAAGAGTTTCATACTCAATCATCCTGAAACATTCCAAATTTTTTATAGGAACCCAAAGCATCTTAGATCTGTAATAACTAGACCTTAGATAATAAAGACTCTAGAAAGTTTTACGAATACGTTATTGTATACAAATTTAAAACTTTAACTAAAATAACAAACATGAAAATATTGCGTCAATGGATCTTACGTCTGTAATGAACTGCAAAAAACATTGAGAAAATACATATGAATACGCCCGATTTTTTATGCGTCATAAACGATATTCTGCTTTTAGGTTCAATGAATACGTTGCTTTATGAAACAGAAACATGCGTGCTAATACCACAATATGATACATACATGTATTTACGTAGTATGGAAATATTTTGAGGAACATGGTAATATTTTTAAGATATGTAATGTTAACTATACGATGTTATAAATGAAATGAAAATGAACCACCGCAATAAGTGACGCGGTTTATTACAACCAGAATACACAATTGAGCGTTATTTAATGTGGGTAGCGGCAAATCTTCCTAAAATTACAACAACATCGTCTAGTTGGCAGCACTATCGCCTAAATGGCTACAACATGGTCATTCACAAAGTGACGCTGCCAACAATTATAATCTTTATTCTCAGAGCGCAAAACAAAATCCATCAATGATATTAGATGGATAGTTAGTACTTCATCAAAAAGGTCCTTCCGGGTCGTTAACAATAACGCAATAAAGGTTCGATTTCCAGCGAGGCCGCGCTCGATAACCTCTTTAGTTATTTTACAAGCAATTGCCTTCCTAATATCAAATGGCTCGTCAAGCTTGTGATGTTGCTATTTGACTTTAGTGGTTATAAAATTTACATTTTCATTGCAACATTTGGAATAGTTCTGAACGAGATTAAACAGATATTTTTCAGGTAAGTGGGTCACATTGATTGTCTCGCTGGTTGAGTCATTGCAAGCGCGACTGCTGATTGAGAGGTTCTGGGTTCGATCCCAGCGTCGAGATCTATGGGTTTTTGTCTAACTTGATGTTCCTGGTACTCTATATTTGCGAGTCCAGATAGTGTGCTACACACTTCCGCTTATCTCTTCGGGGAATACGGGCATAATAGTAAGTTTTTTTGGATCACACTGAGCTACATCTTAGGTACTGCTAATGATACTGCCATATAGAGATACATTATTTTAAAATAGCCCTTAAGACCGATTAAGACGTATTTGTGATAAATGAAACGACATTTTAATCTAGTTTAGAAAATCTTTGCTTTATATTTATTCGCCAATTAAGATGAAACGTTCTAACATGGTTCTTAGTTCGAAATATTTAGACCATAATACCTTTCTATGTAACACAGCTTCAGCATTTCCACCTTCTCTGTACGTTGGTATACCATGTGGCCCTTTACTTACGTGTTATTGTGGTATATTATGCACATACGAGTATAAAGGTCAAACATCATTCGCAATTAAATATACATTGCACAAATAATATTTCACGTACCCAACCCGTTACACTTGCAATTTGGAGTCGGTTAAAACAAATTATTGGAATGTTCCAGGTTCCTAAACAGTTGCAAAATATCTGAGCCTATCGTAATTATATTTTACGTAAACGTTCGTGCAATATTCACAAATAAGTACTCATTTTGTCGATTCGTAACCGTAAAACCGATAACATTGTTTCTTTTGTCTTATTCGAGCGTAGACGCATTTGCCATCAGCTGCGCAGTTGCCACACAAGATTGATCATTTGAAATATTGCGGAATTGTGGCGTCCGTAGTGATGTGAATATTAAATTAGTATTGAATAAGCAATGAATGTAATTGAAACAAGGAATGTAATAAGTATTGAAAAAAATATATCGATCGTTCATCAATCTGTTTCCGTTCACTACTGGACATAGTTCAATTTTTAGCTGTTCGCATCCAACTGCTGATAGCTACTTTGAGTGTAGTTACTCTAGCGCAGATACTTAGTAGACTGCATGTCACGCCTTGTTAAACGTGTAGCAGCTGGCAATATAATTCCAGTTAATCAGATAACAAATTTGGTACCCACAAAGAGTCTTACGTACTCCCTAATACGTGTAACATTACCGCTTCTGTATTTAAATAACACTTTAAATTAGTAATTATATTGATAATGGACTTCAGTAATTCGTATTTGAATATGGAACGAACAATCGAAGGAAAAATCGAATAAAAATCAGATGAATGCACCAAATTACCAACAGCGCACATCACTAGCAAACTTACAATGTTGTTTGACAGACACCGTGTTGCGGGTGATGTATAGCGTGCCGAATGCATACTTGAAATACTTCAAATTACTCCTTACCTTGTTTTGTATTACAAGTACCTACTTACGTAACAACTGGTGCTGTATGTGTACACCCTGACAATTATAGGTAACTCTATATATCTTGATATTTAATTCAACGACTATAAAACAATATTGTTTTGAAAGGGCGTATTAATAAATTTTATACTCATTTCATGTGTATGTCAGGCATTGTCATTAACTGGCCCGTTTGTGCAGGCGTAGGTAAACCTGTCTTTTGCATTGGGTTTGTGGGTTCGATTCCCACCTACAATAAATATAGGATATAAGTACGATAGAGCCGTATTTCAAATAATATTAGGCGTCAGTGTCACTTCCACGAATATCTGTTAGAAGATGTACTAACGCTTCAAGAGACGTAAATGTCACCGTAAATCCATAGTGACACGTGAAAATAAGCGCAAAAATGAGAATGTCGCATCGAATTTCTATTTATCCTAGCGGTCTGTCATCTCGGACGAAGTACATACATATTCATTAAATGAAACGTATTTAACGTCATCACAACGTGCCAGTTTATTTAGCATCCCTTAGGATCCACGGTCTCTAATCAGCTTACTGACGTCCCGGTCAGACTCCATTAGCATAATTCCCACGGACCAAACTAAACGAGAGACCGCTGCAAATCAAGGGACTTTAGTATGTAAATTGTGAATTTGTTTTTTGCAGTTGATTTGCGGCTTGGCCCTTGGCGTGGACCGTGTAATCAGCTTGTTTGTAACAAAAAACACAGGAGACTGAAGTTAACAAATTTAGTGTATATTATTTAATCTGTATATCATACCGTGTGTTATTTGAACGTGTCGGGGTAAAGAAAGAATACATCGCTTGACCTCATGTTGGGATTCCAATGTGTCGTATGTGGCGATTAAAACCGGCGCTGGCCGATCACGGTAGAGGAACCTATCCGAGCTCTTTCAGGAGCTACCGCCGATCATATCGAAGACTAACTGACACGGAGCTGACTGAGTCAACGCCACAGTCCATTATTTAATCATATATGAGCTTAATACATCCAAATGTTATACTAACAGAAACGTAACATCACGCCTGTAATCCCCGAAGGTGTAGGCAGAGGAGTGTAGTACACGTTTC
>DWME01003493.1:0-18173 GCA_018244795.1 Parelbella ahira ahira
AAAAATATATTTTCTGAGGTGTGTGAAGTCTGCCAACCCGCACTTGGCCAGCGTGGCAGACTATGGCCTTAACCCTCGCAGTGTCACAGATTAATTAGCAGGGCTCTGGAATATACCACGAATTTTCTGTTAATAAGTATAATTTTGTTTTTATGTATAAGTGGTTGGATGCGAAGAGCTGAAGATCGAGCTCAGCGGCGTGCCATTGGAGGGGCCTGTGTCCAGCAGTGGACGGGAGTAGGCTGATGATGATGATGATGAAGTATAATTTATAATAACTCATTCGATTTTCAGGAAAAACCAGCTGTACGTGGCTGCAGCTGAAGTCGGCAAGCTGATAGAAGCTAACCGTACCCAGGACGATCTTGGGTTCAACGTCATCACTAACGTTGGGCGACCGACCAGGGTAATTGGCCGATGTTGTACTACCTTGCCGATGGTTTCTTGTCCGTTTTAATTTGTTTATAAAGAAAAACATAACACCACGCCTCTAATCCCCGAAGGGATAGGCAGAGGAGTGTATTACACTCCCACGTTTCACCGGTTACGTTTAAGTCCCATGTAACAGATGGTGAGTTTATTGCCATACACCGGGTACGACTCCAAACTCCGAGTCACTACTAGAAGTTTTAAATTAGAAAAATCCAATAGCACCCGTCCCGGGATTTGAACCCAGGACCTCCAGATCGGCAGTCGCGCTTGCAACCGCTCGACCAACGAGTCAGTCGAACAGTTAATTAACTTGTTTCTATTAATGATATTACCTTACGAGACATCCACTGATATAAATTTTTGCCCACACCTCGAATTGCTTGTCAATCATCTGATTCGAAATTTATTCCAGGTGGCCGTGGAATGGATAACAGACAACGTGTACTTTGTGGACAGCCAGCCTGGTGACCACTGCATCCGGGTCTGCAGCGTCAGGAGAAAGAGATGCGCCAAGCTGCAGACTCTACCGTCTGATGCTGTGGTCAGTAACCTGTTTAATTTATTATCTACTAGCTCTTGCCCGCGGCATCGCACACGTTAAATTCGGTGTAAAAAATTCCCCTTTCCCTATACTGTGAAGGTTTCCCGCTCTCTTTGGAATGTCTAAATACATATAGTACATTTTACTTGTTTACTTTTTACATTTTTTACCTATTTGTTTTTATTTTTACAATTATTAATATATCACAAAATGTCTTTATAAACAATAGCTTTTGCCAGCGACTTCGTCGCTTGGAATATTAAATTATACAAGAATTCATCAAAAGTTACCGACACAAGTACCTTATAACATTTTTTAAAAACAAAAACGCGTTGAAGCTAGATTTTGAGATGTTTTGACAAATATTTTTTTTATCTTGCGGAAATTTTTTTTTTTTTCTTAAAAAGCATTCTATGTCACTTCTAATACCTCCAAGGACACGTGTACAAAGTTTCACGACGATCGGTTAAGTAGTTTTCGCGGGAAAGCGTGACAAACAAACATACATTCGCATCTATCTATTTATACTTATAATAAATCTGTAGAGAGGTCTGTCTGTCTGTATAGCCGTTATAACCGTTATAGAAACAAAAACTACTCGACGGATTTTAACGAAACTTGGTACAATTATTTTTCATACTCCTAAGCTGGTTATAGTATACTTTTCATCACGCTACAATCAATAGGAGCAGAGCAGTGAAGGGAAATGTTGGGAACCAGAACCTCCCGATCGGCAGTCGTGCTTGCAACCGCTCGACGTACGAGTTTAAATTAACATATTTACTGTAAACTGCTTTTCCGGGCAGGACGACGTCTGCCGGGTCCGTTAGTAGATACATAAAAAAATATTATGCGTGGGTCTTACTTAGCCGTCCGGGCATAAAACGACTGGATCCTTATTAATATTAACTACTAATTGAACAAAAACTTAACGGAATCACTATAAACTGACCTTATTTTTACAGATAATTTTCTATTATTCTATTATATACGATACTTAGTATGAAGCATATACCTAATATAAGTGTTGTTTTACCATGTTATTTATTTGTGTGTGTAAATTCCGCATCAATTACTCGATTCTCCTCAAAAGTAGGAGTATACCAACATTAGAAGCAAGTTAAAAAAAATGTTCAAGAGATATACTGTTCGTGCCAAGAAAAAACGATTCAAATCTCATCCACGTTACTACATTACTCGTATACTAATGGATGCTGTTGGATGTTTTAATGTGTCAATTTGATGTTACTTGCAAGTGTACGAACTATTTATCACATACGATATCCAAAAGCAAAATTTAGCATTTCGTGCAGCTGTACGCGACGTACCTAACCCGCGGGAGTCGCTTTAATTCGACTCTAACACAATTTCGCTACTAATATTAGACAGATAAACGACATATTATACCTACACACGTGTATCGCAGTCGTATAAATTATCAGCACACCAGTTTTGTAACAAAACATTTTTTTTTATTTAATGCTGTTTTTGACAGGTAATGATAAAATATTAACAATATATGATAGGGGTGTGTCATGTACTTTTACACAACGTGCCACTCAAAAGCGAGTCATGTATGTTTGTAATGTAAAAAGTTGTAGACCTTTTCGTATTATTACAAATAAAACGTGTTTATTTAGTATCAATAATATTGTGATTACTTTGTTGTGGAAGTTATACATATTCATAAATAACATTTATAGTTTATTAGCGCCATCTACATTCTTAACATTGAACTAGTAATTTTCTCATCACAGAGAAATGACTGATTAAACTTCTCACAGGTATTGGTATAGAAACATTCGATCAATGTTATCTTTAAAATATTGTGAAAGCTTGTCTGTTACGCTTGTGACTTTTTAAAATATAATATTTATACAATGTAGTAATGCAAAGGTGCACGTGTAACAGTAGACAAAACTTTTACCGAAGTTCATAATATGTCATATACTTATTCCCAAACACTTAAACAGTTATAATTATGTACATATAACAACTCTGGCTAAGCGAGACAAGCGCGCTTTAAATTCATTTACTTATCTAAGTAAACGAGCAGGCGCGGACGTATGAAGGACTGTTTGTAGGTACATAAGTGTAAAACCGTTGCATCTATTTGTTTTAGTGTGACTATTCTTAATCAATTATTACCATCTAGTGTTTAGAATACAATACATTTTCGTGTCAATCGTTGTCAGTTGTTAGTTTTATTATATTTTTTAGTCTATAAGTTACGTGTAGAATAAATTATAAGTAGATATAGACGGGCAAAGTTCATAAAGTGAAAGGTTTATAAATCGGCCGATGAAATACATTTTAGTTTCCAAATCGTAAACAATTTCATTCGTCCAATAAAATCGAAGTTCACAGCGACATCTATTGGGTGTAAAACAGATTTTATTTATAACGTTATAACGGTTCCTGTTTCAAACGAGCACGTTTTACAGTTATGACTTCACCGTTTGCAATTGATGGCCGGAGATTTTAGTTTTATGTTCTACATTTTTATACCGTCAATGTTTAAAGCATATTCTGCTTCGGGGCGTCCTAAAATAAATGTAATATTCATTACAGTTCACGATAGTACATAGATAGATAATAAACAAGCTATCATATTGTCTTCACGTTATATTTCATCACTAATATGTCATTGTATCCGTGAAATCCTCTAATGTGCGTAGGTGCACCTTACCCTGGGCTTTTCGCTTCCAGCTTTAATGTACATGGCAAAATATTCTTCATTTCATATATTCATATGAACCCATACTTCATACGGGTATTTGGAAGAATAATAATTTTTATCTTTGTCTTTAATTGACCATTTATTCATGGCTCCTCTAATCGCCACAAAACACCACATAAAACGAAAAATTAAGTCTATAGCATATCACTCTAGCCACGTTAACATTATTGGCTACAAATTCCTAAGCAAATACTTGGAAGAACTCTAAAATACAGAGATTTTGAAAGAATTTCTACAGAGAATAATTCCTTGCACCCATACATCGTTAAGTGGTATTCAATCATAAAATATTTTACATAACTAATAAGTATTGTTACCTATAAATTATTGTTGCTAATGTATGTCGAAATCGTTAACCTCCGTGTTTTTAAAGTTTTTGTCAACGTCACGATGAAACGCGACTTCACCTTTCATATTCTGAAAATCCCATAGACAGTTCCACGGCGGCCGACGTCCTTAAAGTGATTGATCACGTTGTTTCAATACGTTGAGGTAATTTTTGCTGCGGCTGTGCGAAGTGATGGAAAATTGTGATTTTCTAAAACAAATCTTCAAATTCTTCGTGTCATCCCAGGAAATTGCTGGTAATAGCTCAGTATGCTTTCCCTTCAGTAAAAAAGATATTAGTAGTAAAATATCATAAAATTTCGCAAAACGATTAACGTGACTGCTTGTGTAAGAACAATTTATTTGTTTCCTTTGTTACTGAAACTTGAACATTCTCATTGATCTGTTTTTTTTTGTATATTTAGTCCGGCATACTGGTAGACAGTAGTCACCACCGTCATCACCGTTGAAGATGGACATTTGCAACATTTTTATCTTAAGCCTCCTATTACTTTTGCAGCTAATCACTAGTAAAACAATGGATGTTTTAAATGTGCTTTTATGACTACAAATTACAATTTTTAATTTATTTTCATAGGCAGAATTTTAAATACATTTTTGTCATATTCATTGTATTTATTGTTGGAGAGAAAGCCATCTAATTACTGTGAATAAAGTTAAGCCAGACAAAAACTTTGTAAAATCTTGCAATCACCAAGGTATTCGAGTGCTATTATAAGTCTACAAATAAATATATTGCGTATCCATACATTACATACATAGACGTAAACTATAATAAATCTTCAACAAAATACTTTGCGAACCACACAGAAGGCGTGTTCGATTCCCACATTTCATGATAAAATATCAATTAGTGCTACCTCCAGAGATGAAGATTGATTGCTGTTACGAGCTGGATAAATATTTTCCACAGAAAAATATATTCGCAAGTGAGCTCGGAGTGACCCAGATGTATAAATCAATTTCCCGAATTTACGACGAAAGAATTATAACTGGCTCACCAATGATGTCATTGCAATACCACCCTACATGTACAAACACGAATTAAGTGGACATCAATTTACAGTCGGAAATGAATTATTAATATCTTTATGAAATATTTTCATCTCGAACCTTTTCAATATTGAAATCGTATCAATCAGTCAATCGATCTTGATCAGTCAATCGATTGATCGGTCGTTAAGACCGCTAGTTGATTAGTCAATCGATCCCTCAACCAGTTGGTTGACCTATCGATCAATCAGTCCATCAGTGGGTCAATTAGGCAGCCAGTAGGTTAGAGAGTTGACCAGTTAGCCGATCAGTTCGTCGATCGCCGAGCGTAATCTATATTTACATTATATCTTGATTAATATACGAATTAGTGTTGATGGACATGCATTAAAAACTTTAAGCGATACAAAAATTTTGTTATTTGTACCTTGCGTTGCACTCGGGAATAACGATGTTGAAGAAATAGTATTAAAAAATAAAATAATCTAAATGATAAAATATAGACTCTAGACATAACGATTGATTGTAGTTACGGTGCTGAAGAATTTTATTTATCGTAGCAAATATATTCGAAGGTGGGTGAGGTTGGTCCATGTGTATAAATCAATTTGATCGATGTGCAAAAGATCAAATGTTGTCAGCCCTCCACCGAGGTTACTGCAATGAAACCGCAAACAAATTGTATTATTTTTGTACCTAATTTGAAACCGTTAACATCACGTTTAAATCTGCCGTGTGCAGTATAACGATCGTATATTTATACTTCGTATATTTTAGCATTGGTTAGTTTCTTATAGGATTGCTTGAAATATCTCGGGTGTCCAAGCGCACTGCTGTAAGACAGTACCAATGTAGTGAAGCATAATTAATTTTTTCTCTATCCTTCACAGTTGTTTAAATGGCTAAAAAGTCCTACTGTACGTCATCAAACTAAAAATTTTAAAATAAACAAAACAACACGTCTGTATTCTTCCGGAGGGCTAGTATGTTATACTCCCACGACTGACCAATTATGTTCCACGTCCTTAACCTACAAGCCTGTACTCACCACACCAAAAACAAAACGCCGAGCCACTACTAAGAATTCCATGTTAGAAAAAAATCCTTTAGTACCCGAACCGGGATCGAATCCAGGACCTCACGATCAGCCATTGCGTTTGCAACCAGTCAACCCGACCAGTTATGAGAAATATAATAATATAACACCAAACTATTTTAAGTGCCGTTAAAGTAGATTCAGCAGGAGTTGTAAAATTTTTAGCGTCATCAAAATGGGTGAAAGGACTACAAAAATGACTGTCTACGCTAACCTGAATTTTAGATAGGCTTAGTGGGGTAGTGTAGAGCCATAAATATCGTTGTAAGAATTTGCTTTTAATTTTCTATATAACTTTGACAGTTTGAAGAGTAATTAAAGAAATAAATGTTATCATGCGGTCATAATGACGTAGAAGATCTTCAGCGCGGAGTTAATTATTGAAATATTTACCATATATCGAGTTTTGAACACAAAGTGGTATTTTTTTGAATAATTAGAGAGCGTTTGACTACAATATCAGTTCAGGGTTAGCGAAAAGTAGCCCAGAAAATAGTTATTCAGTCTGGTCTTAAGTTGAGTAATATATATTTAGCAATACCCTAGTTGAATAAACCAATTGAAAATATTTTCGCATTGCCGATTAATGTACTGAAATATGACAGCTCATCAATGGATTTGTTTGAAAATCAAGAGGCAAAGTATAAAATTCGAACTCGTAATTTGTGAGAGTTCAGTTATATAAAGCCGCCGTTTTAGTGGCCACCAAACTGTCATCCTAATAAAGCAGGTCGGGTAAATAGTGCGAGTTAAAACTATGGGTTTCAACCGGCATTTTTAGTCACCTTTGTTATCGTCGCTTGCTTTGTCGTTAGGGTTGCCACATACTAAGAAGTGCTGATAATTTGTTGGGTGGCCGAAACCCACAGGGTTTTGATGGGGATACCTTTGCGCATTACCTATCTAACTGACCTGAAGTAGGTGACGCTTAAGCAAAAAGTATAATCTAAACGATGATATCAAACAATCAGCTTTTTAGTTCTTTTATTTAGCTAGCTTGACATGAAAAATAAATTTTAATCAGAAATAAATTGACATACATAGTACATCTCATGTGATACTAACTATGCAAACGAACATGAAATTTCAAAAAAGATATCGAAATCATCTCGCAAGTCTGTCCCTGTGTTTTTAGACTATCCTTTTGGATACAGTGTAAATAGAGGCAGAACCGCCGACTCAGTTTCGGTAATTGAAACTGGGCCATCTTTTACAGACCATTCCAAAGGCTTGCTCTGTTTTTGTTGCTAGTCTGTGGGTCAGTGAAAAGTTTTCCCATTCAATTACTCGCAGGAATTGTGCAAGTTTAAACAGTTGTTTTGAGTAGTGCGCAATGTAAGATATTCGCAATGCCCGCAGAATTAAGACTTATTAGTTTAAAGTTATTACAATGACGAGCTGAAGAGTGGAAATTTAGTAATTTGAGAATTACATGTGTTTTAACTACAAGAAATTTTTGTTTCATCACTCTGTTGGACTTTCATTTAAATTTACGGAAAAAATCCAACGAAATTATATCCTATCTAACGATTTATTGCTTTCCAGGCTCTTTTCTCTCATAAACCAAACCTGGGCACCGTCCCAATCAAGGTTGGTTACAGTTGAGTTGAATCTTGTTAGATTACTGAGCATTCGATTTCGAAAAGTGAGATTACTTGTATTTTAAAAAGAATTTTCTAATACAACACAAGTGAGTATAATTCCTCTGGTAATACACATTTTACGAGTAGAATGAGCAGAAATAAAAAGAACCAAAACCGGATATGCGAGCTACTGAGCTGCAAATGAACCAACATTAAACGTGGCATTAATTTTAAACAATGGAACCGGAACAATAAACCGACAGCACAGAATTACGGATGAAACTGGAAAAATACACGCTCATGATCTAGGTTCCGTCGTTCGTACAGTTTGTATAGAGGATTGTTAGAAGCGAAGAGTAGGTAAGCAAAACTTGTGAAATTTAAAATTACCTAACAAAAATAACGTACAGTGACATCGGTATCTTCTCTGAAAGTGTAGGCAGATAAATGTGGTACTCTCACATTTACATTTAACTACAAATGTGAAAAAAAAGTGTGCCTATTCCCTTAAACCTTGCACGAATCCGGACTCTGAACTAACAATAGAAATGTCAAGTTACAGATTTAATTTAAAATAAACCTCAAAGTTATTTTCATAGAAATGGTAGCATATTTCAAACTTTTCCTGGTATACCTAATTGACATACGATATACAGTCTTGCAGCACCGTTTAAAAAATAAGTTGCTTGAAGTTTCGCATAAAAAGTGAAGATTTTGGCGAATTTTCCATAAGTAAGAATTACAAAAAATCAAGAGATAGTCATTGGTAATTCAGGAAGCTATTTTAATGAGAAGTTATTGATTTAATAGAAAGGAAAAAAAAAGATATTTTTTTCCTTATAAACACAAAATCTCTTCAACCGCGTCACAGTAGAACTAACCGGCAGTGGTTGGAACTGATCCAAAGAGTAATCTTTTCACGGTCCTTGAACAAGTGATGTCCGAGAACCGGTAAACTTTCTTTCACAGACCCAAATATGCTTTACATTCACGTTTCTCTTTAACTACGCTTACGATCGAAAAAATTATGAAAATGTTTAAAAAATTCGTACCTGCATACATATTAATCATAAATTAAACGATCCATTGGGATTGTTCTGATTATCCACTCTAATAATGTACGTCTCGTTAAATAATTCATACACTTGCCGCATATCGTTTGTTTTCACAAAGAATCTTTGTAGATATTAACACTAGCTTTATTAGCTGTTAACAAGGAAATAGCATCTTTTTCTGTTGGTCCAACAGTTAGAGAGCGCGGTTTTCAACACTTGTTAATGGCCCTAATCCAATGATAAGAAGTGTTTAAATTGTTTACACCTTAAAATGAATTATATTGACTTGACAATTTTGTATGACCACTTCTTTTATGTACCTACATATTATTTACGAGTACATAAATGCTAAATACGTGGTACTGAGAGTACTTAAAGGAAATCTTCAGGCAAAGAGTATAAGAAAAGATAAAAGAAAACGTGATATGAAACGCGTTTGCCGCTCTCGAGTTTTTCTTTCGTTTACCGGAAAAAGGCGGAGTCGTAGATCAACGGAACAAAGTTGCAGACTCGACAAGAGTTTCACGAAGTTTTTGCCTACGCAAAACGAACGAACTTTATCTAGCCGGGAAAAATGACGAGGAAACGCTTTTAAAATGTTTGCGAATACTCTGAAGTTCGCGAGATAAGTTTAAATTATGTGCGTTTGTAATTAATGAACTTAACGTTTTATTAATTGTACTATTTTATAGTTTCGAAACCAGTATATTAGAAGTCTTTTTCAAAATATCAATAATGATTATAAAATCTTGTAAATTGTGGCACCCTTTCCTATAAATATTTACGTAAGCTACAAATTAGTACCTACGCCGTTTACATGTATATATGTTACTGTCGTGTAAGCAAATGCAACATTTTAATCGACTTTATTGTACGGGCATATTAGAGCAAAATAAGCAAAATAAAAGTACATAAATTTTTAAAAAGGTTTAGTTGGTAGGGTAAAAAGTTTGATCAGGTAGGTGCCACAAAATAATATTTTTATATTTGATTCATTTTGTTAGGATTCATTCATTATGTTTCATTGGTCCAAAACGTTTAGTAAGTAACATAACATTGATATAATATATTACAATGGAACCTTTGAACTTCAATAAACTTTAAATTTTTCAAGTACAAAGCAAGATGTTTTCAAATATAATAACAAACGGCGACCCTATAGTCTTTATTTAACAATTACAAAAGTTCAAAGCAGTAGTTTTCAACAATTGTGTAAAAAAATGTTAACCCCAAATTCTGATCACATAAATAATATTTCAAAGCACGTTCGAAGTTCATGTACAAGTACACTAAGGTAAAATATATGTATATTAAAGTTATATATTTCAAACTGTTGAAGACTATTTACATTACTTGCTTAATCTATGTCCGGTTGCCATTTAGAGAGTTCGACAAAAAATATCGGTGGAAACTGAGTTTCCAATGTACAACCACTCTGACCGAGTGTCCCGGATTGTTAATGACAGTTGGATTGTTCGAATGTATCCATTATACGAGGGCGGTTATTGCCTTAAGGAATTACTTCCTTTCTGGAAAAGAAATTAAGCAAAATGTCCAAGAAGTTGAATGAACCTTTGGGAAATGTATAAGATTCACAGATAACATTGATGGGTTCTGATCCTATTTAAACAGTGAAAGTATTGTTAATTCAGTACCTATGAATTTTAAGCGAAAGATCTACGTAATTCATAATCTATGATTAACGATAACATAAATGGAGTATGGATCAAAAATTCGAAACCTCCACAAAAGCAACGTATCTACTGATGACACACCGCACACTTGCTGCTAAGAAACTTCTAATTAGATTATGAGTAATGGTGTAACTTATACACTCAATCACAGTGACTAACTACTAATACACGTAAATCTATGAACGTCATAGGTGTATTTTAAAAACATCGCATTTTCAAATAACAATATTTCGTCAAATATAGCGATGTATATGCAATGTTTATTCAATTAATTTGACAGTACTGTAGGTTGGTTCTTAATAAATCTGATGGTTAACGCGAGATTCACGGGTCAATTCCCACCCAGTTCAAATATTTATGTGACGGCCACAGGTATAATTCTGCTGGGATGTAAAAAATTTGTAAGTATATACTTTTGTATATATACTATAACTTACAATACATATATTATGTACTTTATCAGCCACCAGGTTATCATATGTACATAGCATAAGCTTTGTGTAGTTTGAGGTCAGGGTCCAGTGCGTGGAGACGTATCAAGATATTATTGTGATTACGACAACTGAGAAACGAACTCTAGAAATTAACAAACCCTTAATTATTTTAAGTAAGGAATGTAAAATTGTATGGGAATTAAATTCCATGCTTACAAAGTAGCGGCTAACATAATTATGGTACATAACACAAGTGATAGAAACAATTACTGATAAAAATTTCATGATGATATAAAAAATATAACAAAACACAGAAATAACCAAATAATTCCAAATTTAACTTCAATATCAGTAAAAGTATTAATATTAATAAAATGTACGCAAACATTGCTAAACATAGTTCACGAACGATAAATTCTGGTCTATTCAAAAGGAAATGTTCCAATCTGAGATCTTAAGGAATGTACAACCTTTCCCAGATTTCTCATTAGAGCCAGCCGGTCGCAGCCGAAACAATTTGCGGTGGGGAAACGGCACGTTGGAACTGAACTCTGAAAGTCAAACTGAAAGACGACAAACGAGTAATCAGAAAAGTAAAATACTAGACTTTAATTATTAATATGTAATAATAAATTAGTCTGGTGAAATATTAGGAGAAAATACTCAAATTCTCACTGCAAAAGCAGACATGTGTACATATTTGACATCATTGCAGTGCATGCATTGCAAACGAATAAACAGAAAAGCAATATACTATATATACCTATTTAAGATTCATATATGTATAACAATAAATTAGTGAGTCGAGTAGTAGGAGAAAATAGTCTTAAATGTGCTCATTGCAAAAAAAACACGTTTCCATAACGGACATAATCGCAACGCGTGCCTTATATGCATAGTGTGTATTAACTGCATAGTTCAATGGTGACTGTGACGTCAGATTTCTAAAATTTCCTACATCTATTTTATCTCGTTACATTTTAAGTAAGTTATATATACTTATTGGATAAAAAAATGAATAACAATATACACAAAACAAATAATAAAATGATATTCATTTCAACGAGATCGTGGCTCTAACAAGCTTTACTGAAGATCTCTCATTAAAATAATTGACCGCGGCAAGCTGTATCCGGGATATACTAATGCAAATTGCATGAACTTCAAACGATGGAATACTGAAAAGGAATTATTGAAAAAAATCAATAATACGTCTATAAAAGCTACCTAAGTTTTCTTCATTTGTACAAAGGTTTTAGCTCTTGGACCTCATTAAAATCCAGCTGACCGCAACCTATAGAGGTTGGCGTGGTTTCTGTAGATTGCAGTCGGACTGCTTTTGTGGACTGCATTTGGACTTTTGTGACATTTTATTTTGTCTTCATAAGCCCTTTTACATTGAGATTAATGGATACAACTCTTTTTCCGACTAAGAAGGTTTCAGGATATTTATGTCGTCTTTTTATCTCTCTGTTAATGTCATTATTGATAACTGATATACTTAATACATTTCTGTTTAATTGAGAATGTTTAAATAACATTTAACAGCTTTACCAATGAATAATAATATGGGTAAATATTTTGCAGCTATAACTTAATTGTAGAAACAAAAAGCAAAGGTGTCATCAATAAAAGTAACCCGTATTTTTACAAAAGGTAAATTCAAAAAACTTATAGAAACAGGCCAATAAAACAAAATTTGCGTGTTGTTATAATTTGTTTTAAATGAGAGTATCTAAAGTAAATGTTTTATAATAATTTATACAAATTAGAAACACACAGAACAAGTCACACAGAACAAAATCACACTAACACTCACATTTTTATAAGAACATGATTGACAGACGCGAACAAGATGATCCATAGTTTCTTATCTGATCAATAATCGAACTTGAAGGACAAGTGACTCATCAATATGAAGTGAGCTCTAACGTGGCATATTGATATGAAGTCGTCCGTTTCAACTAGGTTTCATTCAGCTAAAGTTTAATTTTCATGAAACCTTATTTAAATATTCCGAAATAACTTTAGCTTTATTTAATAAATAGAATATGATACGAATTACTTGTGAAATGATTTCGAATGGATTTGACTTTTTTTTTGACAAGGAAAAAGCTTGCTGAACATTGAGAAAAGACCATGAACATTTACCAATGCATTTGAAAGTTGTCCAACGAAGCAAGACGGCCACTGGAGATACTACGTAGTGTAGTTAATCTTCCAGGGTTGCCACAATCGAAGAAGTTTGGGCAGCGAAACTTGACATAGTTAGCAAGTTGTAGTTGAATTTTAACAGTGTTAGAAACTGTATCCGATTAGATGAAGTACTATGATATTGAAATGTATATCGGGGCTGTGAATCGTGTACAATTTTGAAGTGTGCTAATTTTTTACTTCATTTCTTTGTGTACGAGATACAGAACCTGTATATACATATATAACCACACGACTGCGTTCATACTCGTATTAGTCAATTAAATAGAAAATCTTTATAAATTGTACCCAGTGTTTAAATCGGAACTCAAATTTGGAATCTTTGAACGAATATTGTATCTCAAATTGTTACTATTTCTAGACACCAATTAGGCAAACTCTACAACTAACTCAATATTAATTAACTGCGCACAAACGGACAGAAACAATAAATCTCTCTTGACTATATTATTAATCCAGAAACGATACAACGATATTATAAATTGTTGACTGGGTTCGATTCCCACCACGGTGATGAGCACAAGTATTTGTTTTGTCTGGATTAAAAAAATATATCATTATAATATATGGTTATATCTAGGTATTTAATGGTCAAAAGCACATCAGATATGCTTCCGGAAACAACCTAGTTAACTTTGTAATATTTAGTTATCACGAGATAATGCCCTTACCACCCCGTTTCATAAACAACCCGTATAAACCCGCCCGCTATTATACTCTATGTAGGTAAACATAGCGCTATGTTGTATAAATATAGCAGTATTGTAATATACTCTTGCTATATTATGTAGCTATAGTGCGATTATAAAGCGTAAACCCTAAACACCGCTCTGAAGTCTTAAAGATGGATTAATGACAAAGAGCTTAAAACTGAGATTATAGTGGAGTTTCTGTTATGAAAGACTTGAATGTAAAACCCAACGTTCTCACGTAGTAGGCGACTAAAGTATGAGTGTACGAGTATGTGTATAGACTTGAGGGTAGTTGTGTTATGAGATATATGTACCTACAATATTTATAAGAAGCCTTCAAGTCACGTCTTCTTTTATATGAACTTACATTAGTCGTTCTTTTAATATAATATTAAGTTATTTTAGAAGTATTTCCTATAAAAGTACGTGAGTTGCCGAATATTTCTTATATTTCAATGTTAGTACGTATTTTATGCGTATGCAATTATTTAAGCGCTTAAATGTCTTTGTATTTCGAATTTCGAATGTTCGGATTTCAAGTTTTTGTGCCAAGGACTTTTCTTTTTTATTGCATTGCTCACGGACATCTGATCACAAACCAACTAACACTATGCTATGGTGACTAGATAGGCAATACACCAATGGCATAAATTTCTAGATACGTACAAACACACAAAAAATATATATTATTAACTTGAAAGCAAATAGTCGCGCTCATCTCACCAGTACTTGTTTTATGTATCGAACCCACAATCAATTCTAAAGTAAGTGTAACCAACCACTTGACCTGAAAGCGAGTCGAAGAAAGTTTCTTTTATCGCACGGAGGTATTGTATTTATCAACCTCTGGTCATTACTGTGATTTTAGTTGTTTCCTACATTTCGTAACCTCTCACTTCAAGTTACACGTTAGCGGTGTTTTAATGAAGTGTATGTACACATTAGTATTCCAGGCATTATCGTTGCAACCGTCACATACTTTCTCCGCGAGTGATTTATGTGTTTGTACTAAGGGTACGGTACGTCTCGAGCTCATAAAACGCGACTCACTCATATATTTTGAGTGACTGATGGAAATGGATTTAATATGTTTACTGCTGCTTATGTAGGCCAAATTGCTAGTAGCTTAGTTGCACTGGCATATTTTAAACGCTGTGTCAAGACTGAAATTTAATAATTAGCCACTTACTGAGACACGGTTATAACTCCGTCGTGATTACGAATTATAAGTGAAGTACGTCGTGCTTAAGCAACACGTCCTTGGATATGTGACCGCTAGATGAAGTATCCATGAACATTTCCGTCCTTTGAAGCGTATGACAAGAATTGGTGTTGGTTATTTTCGCTAGGTTGAAAATCGTTAGCCTCTTTGGGGATCTAAAAATGACTTAAAATGTCAGACAAGTGAGCCAGTAACATAATGTTCACTGATCCATTCAAGAGTGTGGGTATAGTGGAGTATGTATGTATCCATCCTATAGTAAGAGAGATCCGTGCTCATCTTTGAGACGAAAACGAGTTTCAGCTAATTCGTCTGGTGTCTCAGTCACAGCGACTACTAATCCCTTTAGTGTGAGCTTGTCCTTTATACTCGAGATATAAACAAAATTCTTTTCCATTATGACGTGTTAGCTTTTATTTATTTAAATTGAAATATTTTCATTAACATTATATCTACAAGTACTAACCAAGAGTGGTGTAAGAACAAATTTCCCGCACTATCTTTATTACGTTGCCCCGAATCTCCCATCTCCCTCGGACGTTAAAATAAACAGGCCCTGCCACATTACAAGTACCCCGCGTCATTAATCACAGTTCAGGTGACACAATACAAAGGATGGGGACTGTGTATCGAAACAATGTGTAGCCTGTGGCGCCACTCGCTATATTATATTCGTAGCACAACAATATTGTTTTAATTTTCATTCTACCCACATATCACTAACTAGTTTGTTAATGCCTTTCCAATATAATTTCCTAAATTACAGATTATAGTGATATGTAAGCAGTGATTACTAATGGTTTGGAATTCTGCCTCTCTTTTAGGAGGTTCTGGGTTCGGACCCGTTGCGGGCACTTCTACAAAAATGGGAATTTTATGATTAAATATTACACGCTATAAGGAGGGAAAAATCGCGAGGAAACCTGCACACGTCAAGTTTCCAGAAAAAGTATCTGAAGCGTGTGAAGTTTGTCTACCCGCACTTGGTCAGCGTGGCAGTCTATGATCTTAACGTTTTTATTACAGGAACTATATGAAGGTAGATGACGAGGATGACGATGATATCTCATAAACAACGATTGCTTTTCCGATTAAATATATCGCAGGAACTAAATAAACAATATATTTACACAACAACCATTCCGAGCGCAGCGCCGGTCATCAATCAGGAACAGGTGACACGAGACAGGACGCGTCGTTAGTACGATAAAGGTATGTACGTCATAATTAACCTTATAATTACTGACTCTACCCATAATTAGTGACTCTATCACATCTTTGCACAGCGTGTTTTATTTTTGTACGTGTGTTTTTCACAGCACAACTATAATTGCGTAACTTTTGGATTTTTTACTTTAACACAACTGCCGGATAGAATACATGTACCGAGTATAATCAGGACTTATCTGTATTAAACAAATAGTGCAGATACTGGCTATTAGAAGAGTCAGATGTCTTCGAAAACGCTATGGTATCCGAATATAGAAGAAACATGTAACCACTATAAGGATATATTTGAGATTCGGTACTGTTTGCTTTCTTCCTTAGGGACCTAGTGTGACGACGACGTGTATACGACAAGACGAGGACAAGGCGCGATGGTGTTCATTAGGGAAGCCTATGTCAGCAGTGGACTGAGATAGGCTGATGACGATGAATTTATTATGACATTTTTAATATTTTAACTTTTAATTACTATGTTTTCAATATTGTAACTTTTTAGATTTTTGACATTTTATTATTTGACATCATTAAATTTATTCATTTCACTAAATTTACATTTGTACCTTTAACATTGACTATATTATCGAATTGGGACATCTGTTATGTTAGATATAGTCTTAATTGTATTTGTAATAAATAAAAACATATATTAGAAAAATAATAACAGGAAATTCGACATATCGCTAAACTCTAAAATAATTTGCGGATTTTTTATTTAAATTTATGATTAAATTTAAGGCAGTTGAACATAATACACCATCTACTTACGTACAGCGTTAGACCGGATGAAGTTTCGATTCGCACTCAGGACAAATATTAATATGTTGAGCTTGACCATTTGTTCATTGTTTGGATATAGGTAAAACTATCTGAGTAAATACATATTCACAAATTTAAGAATAAATTTCCAGCTTTCTCGTTACCATATCGTAGGCAATGCCTAGTTTGAGATCTGATGGTTTCGTATGCGGTTATCCCAATGTATTTTCATTATTATTATTTATCGTTATTTTACAAATATGACCGCTTCGTTGTTCGAGCTAGCTGCAAGCGTGACTATCGATCGAGAAGTCTTGGGTTCTATCCCCGGGTCGGGTACTATTGAATTGTTCTGTCTTGAATTTTTCAGTAGTGACTAGGAATGCGGATTTATACCCGGTGCATGACTATAGGCTTACGTAAACGTAATTGGTAAAATTTGGAAGTGTACGATACACCTCTGTCAATCCTTTCGGAGATTACAGGCATGATGTTATGATTTTACAATAGTACAAGTACATGATCTTCTACATAATTATGTAATGTACTATCAATGCTGGGCCCTCGATCGTTCATCATGCACCCTTTCATCAGTCAACTGTTGGACACGGGTCTCCTCTCAGAATGAGAAGGGTTAAAGCCCTAGTTAAGGTAACGAAGATAATGCGGGTAGGCACATTATTGACATTAAAATGCTCTTATAACTCTTTAAGTAAACGCTCGTTGGACTAAAAAAACGCCTGATTAGATTTATGTAGCAATTAATAATGTTTCGACATTCGCTAACCCTAATGTAAAATAATTAAAATATTTTATATGTGCTGTCGTTTTTGATACAAATACGCAACTGTGCTATAAGCGTAGTACAGAAAATTAAGGAGATAATGTTAACTTCGATGAGTCACTTTTGTTTGCGCAATTATATATTATCCGAAACTGCTGACATAAAAATAAAAATAATAATCTGACATATTATCGCTGCTTAAATACGAGTAGAAGTTCATTTTTATTTTAAAAAGATAACGAATATTTCTTATAACAATAAGAGTAAAACCAGGGTATGTTGATAATGGTAAGAAAATACGAGCCAAATTTTATAGAGCTATTTTAACAGAAAAGACGTAATTCAAAATTCTAATTTCAAAT
>DWME01003494.1:0-18172 GCA_018244795.1 Parelbella ahira ahira
AAAAACATCTTTGAGCTGTTATGTAACTTTATCAAAGTTATCACATTCAATATGGCCGATACCCAAATATACCAAATAATGTAATTTTTCGAAAATCTTCTTAATGAAGTGTTTAAATTTTTATATATATATACGTCATATTTGACGAAATGAACAGAAACGTATAAAAAATATTATTATAAATTTAAAAATAAAAATCGACACAATTACATATATTATTAATTAGCAAAAAAAGCACAGGTCAAGAGCGAGATATTGCCACATGAAAAAAAAAGTAGCCTTTACACAGTAAACAACGCACTGTTGGTAGTACCACGCTCGTCCCGCAGATGTTTCGCGCTGGCCACCCATGTGTTGAAGTTCACGAGTCCCGTTTTAAAACAATAAAACTTTATCGGTGACATCTATAAAATATCGTTTGAAACCGCCAAGGTGGTTGAAAATTTAAAAAGAATATAATTTTGTGCACCAAGAACGTGGTGATAAAGTGGGACTAGCAACAGGCACCTGTTGGAGGGGTTGCCGTTCCATTTTTTGTCTAATACAATAACACTCTATTTTAAGGGTATTAATTTTAACGATCACGCGTTGATCTAGTTGACCCGCAGCGCTTAATAATCAAAAAAATACCGCTAAACCTTTTTTTGAATATCTACTATATTATCGTGGCCTTTTAAGATCGGCGGGAGCGAATGGGACCCCAGATAGATCTGAAACTAATAAGGTCGTTCACAAAAACATCCGTCGGTTAATTAGCTATATAAATAATTCTTGTCCAATCAATTCCTATCTATAATTTACACAGCGTGTGATAAGTGGTAAATAATTTTCCTAATAGGCGTTCATTTTTTTCAAAATGTCACCTTCTCTTTTGTTTCCGCTCGGTCTGTAACGAAGGATAGACATAGATAGTATTTTGTATTCGGTGCTCTCTGTCTACCCCGTGAGAGATCTGGAGAAACGACGTAGTAAGTAAAAATATCATCAGATCATATTGACTAAATCTGACTTCGATTAGGACTGGAATTGTAGTACAGCTCACCCCCACAACTCTATGTATTGGGTCGTTTTTCAAACATACATACATTTCAGTTTCTAAAACGACATTCCTCGGTAAAGTAACGTTCACACAGAAGAATCACAATAATAGAATAGAGAGTACTATGAGACACCACCACAAACGGCCATCTGATCCTATAGTAGGCAGAGAATAGGTTCTGTGTAATTTTTGATCAAAATATGACATAAACTCATCGTCTGGTTACAACAGTCTGTGGCAACTAGACGGTTGATAAGCTTTCATACATAGTAAATATATATTTACATAAGTATTTTTAACACCCAGCCACAGAACAAATACTTTTCTCGAGTACGAGATGACTCTAGGATCCCCAGCACAACCGTCAAGTTTACTTACCAATCAACCAACGGACCTTTCAAGTGTAGTTCCGTAGTCGAAACTTTGTATCGAAACAGAAGCTACATTGTTTGTTTAATAATCGCGCGTCGAAACCGTAAGCTGCAGATCTCCAAGAAATAGAATGGCTGAAGGTAGTTCAAGGTGTTTTCGCGGCGTCCTTACGATACTTGCAAATAAATTGCTTACAACATTGTATTATTAATGGCTACAGAAGGGAAAAAATACAGTAGGTACGACTGCAAGCAACTGGTGTTAGGGAATAGGTACGTGTTTGTACTGCATGAGTGAGGTAATTGTGAACAATGAGACAAAAAAGGGTTGCTCGCTTCATTAAACCGAATGAATATTTTATTCATTCTTCATGTCCACGTAATTGGAATGCTTGTATTACACCCAAATCGATTGGACCCTTCCGCCTACCAATGTATGTATGTATGTACATATATATGTAAGGAAAAGTGTAACTTTGTAACATCACGCCTGCAATCTCCGAAAAGGTAGGCAGAAGAATGTAGGACACTCCCACGTTTCACCAGTTACGTTTACGCGTAACTTATGTTAACACGTGGTGATTTCATTGTAAAGAAAATAATAGTATTTTTCGGAAAAGTTAATTGATAAATATGGTGAGTTCAAAGGTCTATTGCGGTAAATAAAACATTTCGTGGTAATCGTAATCTATGGACACTTACGTTTACCAAAGTGTTGATGGTCTTTGCGGATGGAGAATACTTCGGAATTACTATCGGAATGAACTTCTTTCCAGGATTGGATAGCATTTCACTCCACAAGTTGCATGTATGAAACCTTTATGACTTAATCATAATTAACTCTTTTATTGTTCTACTGTAGGATTCAGATCTTCTTTCGGAACGAGAAGGGTTCAGGAAGTAGTGTACTACGCTAAACAAGTGTCACAAAGCTTCATGAACGATATGGAGAACGTTCTGTATAGGTATTCTCATTATGTTTTCCTTCACCGTTGTAGCAAGTGATAGTTAATAATAAATCTCGAAACACACATGGAGAAATCTTCTTTGCTGTAGGACTGCCTGAAATCCATTTGATTTAGTTTAAAATAAAAGCTTTTATCATATAAAATACATAAATGAATACCAAATTATTATCAATACAAATACTTGCCTTCATTTTCTTTACACACACAACAAGTGGAATAGACCGAGGGAGAAAGACTGGAGGGACAACTCTCGAGACTATTCTTGAAGACGTGATTACTTTTAGTGTCATTCTTCAGCAGAGAAGACAACGGAGAGAGTTTCTCTGCTTATTTCATATATACATATATGTATATTCTAATGCTATTCAGTCTAAGTTAACAGCTAAGTAAAACCGTGCTCGCGAAGATTTCGCTACCTTGACCCCGTGGTAAAACGTAAACGAACTATCAAGATAAGCTGCGTCGGGCGCAACTGGGTCTTGGAGAGGACCTTGGCATGAATGGTGTGAAAGGTATCTGCTGTACTGTTCCAATTAAAGAACTCCGGGCTATGTCCATGTATTAGTTTCGAAAAAGTGTATTATATTACTGGTCATCATCAAATATTATTCTCCTCGGCTGTTTAGCTTTGAGACTGAGAATAGTCAAGCGTTTTTGTTCGCTAAGATTATAAAGTAAACACACCTCAGAGAACATTATCGATAGGTAACTGAAAAGTGTATAAGATTCCTCGCGATTTTTGCACTTGCGTTAAATATCAAGTGAAAAATAATTTATATATGAAAAAGCAATGCCATATCCTATATAGGGCGTTGCCACACGTTGCGTGAACTGGTCAAGCCCATTACACTTATGTGTCCGTGGACTGTACACAGGTGCAAATGTTCAGCGGGTAACGCATTACAAGTAGAGTTGTGCCATTTTTTTTCGATATTCCGGCATAATTAAGCCTTTCTTAAATGTAAATATCCTTAAGATATTTTCCATTTGTTAATGGGATGCCTTTTGAAAACAAAAAAAAAAAGAAACAAAATGAATAAGCATGTAATTAAAGTTAACCGGTTTGGTGCGTATTCCTTTGTTTGCGTAAATAAAGCAAACAGTTGGCTTAGTGGTTAGTGTTTGTTACTAGTAATACAGGGGTTGTGGGTTGAAGAATATACATACTTTTATGTGATGGGCAGTCTCTGTTTTGCTTATTCTATAAAATTACTATATAAGTGTTTATTTACAAAGCTAAGTACAATCTAGTAGTCCAGACACCGCCTGATTCAGCATGATATAGTCCTGAACAATAAATACTTTATTATTATTACCAATACTCTTTATGTTATGACTACACGGCTCTACCAGACTAGCACGAGTATGTACTATCCGACGATACGCGACACACGATCTTTTTAACAAAGTTTATTATATGGAAATTACACGTCCCACAAATTATTAGCGCATTTAACTAAACGCTTGACACGTCACACCTGGCTCTCCACCGAGAGTGTAGAGACACCGTGACACAAATGTACACGCATCAATCAAACAGCCAACAGCTCTATGCCACTTGATTATTCTCCTAGACTCTACGGTGACTATTGACAGTATACCGTAATTTAATGTTAACAGCATTTAATCGTATGGATTATTTTATAAACAAATAATTTAAAGAAATATTAATATGTAATAATTATATTTTATTTATAATTTGGGGTAGGCTTTCGAACTAGTAAATAAAAAAAAATGATAATTATTAGGGTATTTTTGATATGTTCATTTCGTCTACGTTTTACAAGTCTAAAACTGGACATAAGTCACCCGTCAGAACAAAAAAAATTAAGTCTACAGTTTAACAAGCTAGTCGAGTACCTACTGGTTGGCAGACTATGTAAATCATCAACATCGTCAGCCTCTGGATGTACACTGCTGGACATAGGACTTACCTATGTGAATTAGTGTATATTTTTAAAAATACATATATAAAAGAAACAATCGAAGAGTGATAAGTACATTCGTAACGCATGTACCACTACGTCTAGCGAAGTAAGCACGATGTCAAGCAAAAACATGCAGAATACAGGATCCCGGTGTTTAACAATGTAAGATGTTTTGTAACATACTGTTGCTAATAATAGCGATCATTCATTTAATTTATTTAATTTTAAATGTATACATTACTTTTCCTTACAGTTTTATCGTTGTTAAACGGATATGAAAACAACATAACAGGAAATTTTCAGCTTAATAATTGATAACATAAAATCACGCTTGTAATTGCTCGAAGGCAGAGGACTGTAGGTCTCGCATGTTTCACGAGTTACTTTATAAGTCCCACCATGAAATAGGAAGTGAGTTTATTGTCCTATACCGGCCACAAATTCATGCTCCATGCTACTACCGGAAATTACAAGGTAGAAAAACCAAACTTTGGCCAACACAGGGATCGAAATCAGGACCTCTCGATACGCAGTCGGTTGCATTCACTAGGTGACTAGCCCAACGACGCAGTCAATGTAGTGTTTAAAAGCAAAAATATTAATTTTTCATTGCAAAAATAATGAAAAACGTAGCCACAGGTGTTAACACGCGGAATAATCGAAAGTATTCAAAAGTAATTCTACATTAAAAATAATTAATATTTCTACGTCGGAATTTACAATACGAGCGTCTATAGTTGTATAATGTGGCGTGCGTGCAAGTATACACCCTTCACGGCAATCGAATGTGCAATTTTTCACTTTATGTCTTGCGTGTTACGGTTGAAAATTGCTTACATCCAGTCGAAATGCACCCTGCATAACAGTTTCGCTTCGAACAAATTTCTGCGTTATTTCAATACACATAAAGCTCAAAGTATTATTGTGTGTCTGCGCGCAGATGCACTAACACCACCTGTTAATCTCTGCGCGCAGGTGAATCGTTGTTTACGTTTTTTTTCGCCGCGGCGTAATGGTGTTTTTTGACATTTAAAAGTCACTGATGACTTCGCCACACTTCCTCCGCCGTTCTATATTATACACTTTAATTGTATGATTGTTTTTGTTACATTCTCGTTTATGGTGTTGCTCGTTGCTCTGCTATTGCAAGTATGTGGAGTTCGACCTCACTATTATTTTATTATTATACTCAACCGCAACGTTCCTTGCGAGTCAGACGGAAAGCACAAGAGAGTACAACAGGGTAGACAGAGTAACAAATATTACCTACATATGTATATAGATCTAACGTGCTTTTTCTTCATTCAACACTTTAACACACGCGCGGCGGCTTCAGAAACTTCTGACACCACCATCTTTATATTGTGTTTGATGCTATTTTTTAAATAATATTATTATTAAAACATTCGTATAAAGTTCAATGATCATGTGATAATTGAAATACTAAGGTTGAATGACAATAATGAATTTCGATGATATCTCCTTATGTAAGTATGCGTTTATCAATCATAGATTTTGATTGTTCATTTATGTTTCAGTACTAACAAACGGCAGCTGATTGTAACTACTAATCCCGCGCCCAAAATATATCAACAAGAATTGGCCTATTTGTCTAAATATGGTTCTAATGGGGCAAAGCTTGTGGGCGCATTGACTGATTTCTATTGAGGTCGGAACAGTATTATTTAGTGTAAGCAGTGCTTGCTTCGAGAAGGACTGCATTTATTTCGTCCGTTTTAGCGTTCCACTGCTGGAACACAGGTCTCTTCTCAGAATGAGACCTAATATTTCAGTAAATATTGTTTTTGTAAAGTAACGCAAGATTGTGATTATTTGAAAATTGTAAAATCCAGTTAAGTTAAGCAATAAAATAAAATAAATAACCTGTTCACATTTAAGCCACAGTATGATCGTGGCGCCAGGTCTTCGGAGGCGACCTTCGCTCAACTTCTGCTCGTCCAACACTTCGCTGTGACGTCTGCCAGTTTTCAACCATAGCTCTATTGATCTGAAACCAAAAGGAAGAAGGTTACATTTCCAATAATTATTAAATCATAAAAAATGAGACAAGAATAATTTCTGGGCGCGAAGTTGCTGATGACAGGTAGTTCCGTATAAATTACGGAATTATAATCATTAAAATTCTACCATCTATTAACACAAAAACAAATGGAAATGAAGTGACAAGAAGTTAATGAATAAAATGAATATTACATAAGGAAGGAAAGACAATGTTTTAAGAAAGAGAAAAGTTGGCAGATGACTAAATAATAATGGCGACACAGCGATGCCCAAGTAATTTGTCCAGTGGCGTCGGGGGTGAGAATAATTCCCGAATCGACAGGCCTGGTGGTGCAATCGTTACTGAATCTGACCGCTGAGTGGGGTTCGGTTCCCAAGCAGAACAAACATTCTTGTAGCGTGTACCTGCCCAAGTTAAAATATATTTATTTAGAAATTTGTAAATGTAAGTACACACGAGTATATCACCAGTTACTATAGCGGAGGTCGTGCATGGTTTGAGATCAGATTGCCACGTGCAGGTTGTCCAAAATAGGTATTACTATTGCTGTACGGAGTGTGTGTACCTGAACGTTAGACACATTTCGACAGGAGTATGCGTACTGTGGGGAATAGGGTCAACTTGAGAAACGTGACCTCCGAACTTGTCCTTGGAACGAAGGTCAATAATACCGGTTCACCGTACAGAGGGTCCCGCCGTGTTTGATTCCCAGCTGGCTAAAAATGTTATTGATGATTTTAAATGTGTGTAAATTCTACGTACAAATTCAGACACACAACTCAATAAATATACAGAGGTAACAATAATACACGTTTGTGTTTGTGTATGTGCCTATGCCGATGGGTGTGCAAGTGGTCATGGCAATAACGTTAAAGTTTCTGTCGTGCAACTGTAAAAAGTTAATGTAAACTAGTGCGTTTGTTTGAAAAACCTTCGTGAGCTGATGGAGTTTTAAGAAACCTCTAATCTAAAAACTGTCTCTCTAGCGAGTATACCTACATGTCATATGTATGGGCGTGAGAATGTTCCAGGACCTAGGTTTGTGCTGGTTTACAGTGATAGTTAAAATATCGAATATCCCACAATGCACATGTTTCGTAATATTCCATAACCCTTCATTGGTATAGTGTGATGAGATACTTTTAAGACAGATTCTGATTCAATGAGTGTACGGCATGAGGCTAAAGGAAAAAATCCGTGTGCATTTTCGGTAGATCAAGCGATGCTATTACGTTAAAGCTGTATTAAAATAATGGTGTGTTAGATTATCTGTTGATGGGACAACCGTTGGCGGGCGATGGCACAGTGGACAGTGTCGTATTGTCATTAGATACTATCTATGCCGGGCGAGAGAGAGAGAGAGAGTATAGAAAAGAAAAAATTCAACTGCACTCAAATATACTTAATACCCTGAACTTCTGTGCTGTGTTGGAACTATACCAGTGAACGTTCCAGTACTAGATATTAGTGCTTACTACATTTGCGGATAAACTACCTGTGGTAGAACATAATAAATTAAAGTATTTTGTATGAAATACTCATTTTCGTGAATAGTATTGAAGATATGACATATTATTTAAGGCTATAATCATGTGTAGTATTTCTTTGGATAAACCAAACGTTCAACAAATTTAGCGAGTAATATTTGTTGTCTTGTTTCCTCGGGCTTAATAGGTCTTTTGCTGTGGCCTCTTTACGTCGCTACAAACTTATTAAAATCTTTAAAATGTAATTAAATTGACTTCTTATTAATTATGGAGAGCCTTTCTATTTTCCTACTTACCTATCTATAATAAAATACACATGAGTAAATAAACGCAAGCAGCTAATTGTACCAAATTTACGAATTAGTGATATTACACTTTTATAAACTCATATCTCTAAATGCGAAAAAAAAAAAAATACCTAGTGAAACAGGTGAGTGCATCGAGAAGAGTTAAGTTGCATTGCAAGCAGCAAAGGAAGCATCATTCGTACGAAGCTCGCAAGGAGCCGCTCTCTCTCAACACGAAGCCATAAAGTTCGGCGCTGCATCTTCATAATGGCCACTTTAAAACTCATAAAAGCGGACTCCGAGTAAGCCCGATGGCGGAACTACTGCGCTGTACGACAACTAGATTTTAAATTTTGATATATATCTCGTACTAGCGCCGCAACTTGAAATGTTCTTATGAAGAAAAATATTTACAACTTAACGCACCTGTCGTACTGGAACTAGGGAGCGACAAGCGACTATCGCTTCAGTAACTCAGAGAGTTACTCAGTGAAGAAGACACGATTTGGTCATTTTATTCTTTAGTTTAACGGTTTTATTGTAAAGAAACATAACAATAATGCAGATCATATACTAAACGATCACACCACTCCTCAATTTAGGGTTTTGATCAGATTAAAATAAAATCGCGGGGCGCATCGAATTTCTATTACTTCATTACATAATATACAATGTCAAGGCCTTATAGGTACTATGCTTTGAATGCAATGAGTCAATGCAAATATATGTATGTATCTACATATTTAAAACACTTCGCAAATAATTACAATATAGCGAATGGAATGGAACGAGTGAGTACTGATTGATTCCGTTCAGTTCAGTGCAGAGAATAGTAAACGAGCAGGCTGCAGTCACAATCAGTGGACAGTACCGCCAGCGCTGGCCATACACATCAGTGACCGATTACGACCAGGTATACAAGGAAAAAGTTGTTAAAAAAATATTAGTTTACAATAAAATAAATCTATAGCCTCTGCACTAGTACTCTATACAACAGCCTATATGTTAGTATAGAGCTTTTTATCCACACCCTAACAAATCTGTCAAAGTTATCATTTTCAGTTACACGCTGCGTATAAGACATATTCTTTAACAGTGCTGTAATCTTGACCAGCCACTATTGTCTCACGGTGCCATTAAAATAAAATAATCATTTCTGTCCATTCTGCAGCTTTATTAGGAAGTTTACATCATATTATTGTATTTTTAGATTCTTTACCTTTCGTTGAGATACTTGTGCGCTTTTAACGTTTTTTTTATCTAAGGTTTTGTTCAGCTTGCTTTTTTGTCTTGTGCGTAGATAATAAATTAACAAATTGTTAAGTTACCCCTTCTGTGTTGAGCGATTGACCTGAAACTACCTACATATCTTAATTATAAATCCAATATGGCCGCAGCAACAATATGGCGGATTACGTATTTAATTATACTCACAAAGCTATATTACACTTTGTCGTATTAACGATAATCGATTTTCTCTGACACCTGTTCACTTATATTACTTCTACTTCTGCTACTTCTACTTCTGAAAATTATTCATTTTAAATATTAATAAATTCTTTGTCTTTCTATCCATGCCGCCAGCAATTTTAATTCACGGTCTTTCAATTTCTAGCTCTAAGAAAATCTGCAAGCAGTTAAGAATTATCTCTCACGTAAGTATCTGAGTTTTCTCCTCGTTCGTTTTATGTTCTCTTCTTTATTTTTACAATATGCTATTATATGTACTTCTTAGTTATGTTATGTTATGATACTATGATTTGTAGGTACTGCTGTGTGGCTGTAGGTGTGTGTAACTGGAATCAAATTAATCCATTTCTATACAAAAATAAAACACCCATGTAAAATAATAATAATAATAATAATCCAACAAACATTTAAAAAGAATTACCTTTAACGAAATACAACTTTTTTTTTTAAATCTCGTCAACTGCTAGTTTATGTAAAATTGTTTCATTATTCCAAATTTAAATGATTCATCATAACATTATAGTTCTTCTCTAGTAATTAGGCATATATAATATTTAATGACCCATTATCCAATACTACGAAGTTGAAGACTTGTAACGTTCAACAGCCGTTTCTATAGCAAAATTTTAACAAGCGAGCACGTCGCTTATTATATTATCTGTAATCGTGAAATCATAGACGTTTCATTTTTTTTTTCAAATAAGTTTCATGCCGAGACGTCCGGAGAAGACGGCTAGGCCTTCAGGCTCGAAACTCATTATAAAGTCTTCATATTTTATACAAGTATTGCAGAATCTCATAAAGATTGTTAACAAACTTTAATAACTTTAGAATATCTGTCACACACCATTATACATATATTATATTATTTGTGGGCAGCAACTTAATGAAAATAATTTTAATTTACTTGTTTTTTTAAATATTAGTGAAGTTATTATTCATATGTGTCTAATTATCGTACAAGTTGAAGCTTACTAATTATTACTTTAATTACCTTCGTAAACGAGCTTCAAGTGGCAATAGCATTTGAGATTATAGATGTCTCTGGCAGTTAACGTCAACCGGTAAGTTGAGATGTACGGACGTTATATCCACTATAAATATTATTCCATATAAATACCAGTTCCATATACATACATAAATTCCAGTTACATATGATTCCATATAAATATTATGACGTCATTTTAAATACCGAACCGTCAGATGCAAAGTAACGAGACGCGGTACGGCGTGCACTATTCGTGTGTTATGACTACGAGATGCCATTCAAATCGGACGTTACAATAAATCAATAACTGCAACTAAGAGGTCGCAACAAAAAAAGGGTGCTTAATAGACGAGTGTCCAGTCTGAGACGTGATTAAAAAAAAACAAATCCAACAAGTTCGAGTTGAATTTGTTGAATTAGTCGTTCCGTACATAATTATAAAGAGTTTCGGTGTTTTTCACGTGTCTTTTTGTTATATACGATAAATTATTAAAATCGTTGCAACGCGTCCTGTTTTGATATTTATAAAGGCAGAAATACCCCATATCGGAAGGGTTCAACTGTTTTGTTTTATTACACTCAGATAGGTTACATATATTATTGTATCTAAAAGGTTAATTCAAACGTTTCAAATGAGTTGCCGTTTGTACTGTTCTTAATATGCATTACTGTGCTGCAGACATATTACATTCATCTAAAACGTTGCACTATTATTATATGTATATACCGTTTAGTGTAAACTATCCATTTAACGAATTAGACAAATTTATAATTACCGCCGCTTATGCATCATCTTAAAAAATGCTTGTGACTGACAGAGAGACCAATTATTCAATTTTGCCGCGGAACGCTAAAAGCGCGGTAAAAAAAAACATGAGCAACAGGTGCGGGGCGTCGACCTCGCTTACATCATGGCGGGAAAAATGGCGTCATTAAAACGTGAGGCTGATTGTTCGGCCAGTAATTTATTACATGTCAATACGACTTTTAGTATTATTTCTCTAACCCCTAATTATAATTTGTGTCACAGCGTGATATTATTTATTTGCACAAATTTAATAAGGAGTCACACTGATTTAAAAATTATAGATTCTGTTTTTAATTTTCATACTAATGCTTACGGATTGCAGTTTATATTTAGAATCAGATAACTTGCAAGGTTTTTCTTTTACTTAAACATTAACTGTAAGTGTACCGCAGCAATTACTACAGATAAAATTGGGAATGACGAAGTTCCGAAATTTCTAACATATTATGATTCTTTTGATATTCTAGAACGATCTAAGCGGATTTAGATATTAAATGTACTCGTACTACAGTCACGTGTGAATATGTTAAGGTGAAACACACAGATACAAAATAATGTACGATAATATTGAGTGCTTGTGAATGAACAATGAAACTAGTTATGTACCTATACAGTAAATATACATATATAACGTGATGTTCGACGATCTTCCACGAGTCATATTGAAAATACACTGTTTTGCATGGAAGCCGGTGCTGAAGGAGAACAAGACTCACCTATCTTATAACCATATACGTCACATACTACCTAAAAGATTGAGGAATTTGAAGTAAAATTCCTCAGCATCCTAGTACGAAAAAAGTGATGAATGTTAAAGAAATACGTGAGGTCCCTAAGAGCAGACATACATAATATGTAAATGATACTCGACGCATTCTCTAGAGAGAGTGATAGATCACATAGTAGACACAGCCTTTTGCAATTATAACATTTTAATCATCAATTATTAATTGACTGCTTCGTTGGTCCAGTGGTTGCAAGAGCGAATGCCAATGAGTAGTCCCGGGTTCAAATCCCGGGTCGGGTACTATGAGATTTTTCTAATTTAGAATTTCTAGTAGTGCCTCGGAATGGCATTACGCTTACCACCTATTCTATGGAACTTAAACGTAACAGGTGAAACGTCGGAGTGTAGGTAATATACTCCTCTGTCTACCCCTTCGGGAATTACAGGCGTGATGTTACGTTTACGTTAAGTTCATTATTAATTGTGTTGAAATTTTAATTGTTTGTATGTTAATTCTAATATCAAGTATGACTATTCTGATGCAATCTAGAATCTATTCCAGAGATCGTTGCGTTGAAAATTCTACGGTTTTATGAAAGAGCCTGTGAGCTAGGACGGCGAGTTTATCGCTGTGCCAGCAGCGCTTAATGCCTTTAGCTCGGTGCATAGTTAGCCGTTATGAAGAACAGCTTATAATAAAATTTCTAAACTTTTAATTTTATCGGAAAGCTTAAGTGTGTTCTAAGCTTATTGTGAGTGTACCTTACGTGACAGACATACTACCGCGCACGTTTTATGGGCTTTTTTAAGATCTACGATTATACTATGTACCTACATTGTTTTAATGCCTTTCTTCGAGTATAGCCAGCGTAGGACTATTAAATGGGACAAGAATTAAAATTTTAATTGACTTAGGCGATTATCACAGTGTCCCGAAGGGCGGCGGCTGGCGGCAAAATTTTGCGATAGCTTGTATGAAATCAGTTGATACTTCGGACGAGCGGCGACCGCGCTGCCAACGCCGGTCTGCCGAGAGCGGCGCCGCTTTCCCGTGTGGATACTTCATTACTGTGGGGATTGGTGAGGTGCGGGGGTGCGGCGAGATACATATTGTCCGTAGCGAATAAAATAAATCCGAGTGTAAGTCGCTTTTCGGCGAACCGCGGCGGAAAGCGGTCACCGCCAGCCGCGGCGAAACGCGGCGCCGTGCGATAAACGCCTTACTGAACAAGTCGCGAAACAAGTTCATTATGTAGACCATCACGCAGCTAGTAGTGTATAATGATGCTATCGCAACTAGTATCGTAAAACGCTTATTTACAGCCCACATCCGCGAACCTCGTTACTCCCGGCGAGCCTTAAGCTAACAACAAAAAAAAATCCATTCAAATATAATTATATGAATGAACCGGCGTCCATTAATCGCTAGTAATAAATTTTGCCGCGCTGTATCTGTACTGTTATAAATGACAATTAATTCTAGGACCGCTATACCATTATGACATCTATTGTTGAATAACTTATGGTCGGTAATCGTGTGAATGAACGCGTTGTAAAAGCCCTTCAAATGATGGCTCAGTAATCGATTCTCCACCAGTGATGTGATGTGAAAGTGAATGCCGAGCTTTATAGTTCTGTCTGGTTTTGAAGCACCCGTTGTACCGACAGCTAATAAAATATTTATTATCTAAGTTATTATGTTTAACAAACGTTAAAACTTTATATAACTATATGTGTGTCAGATAACAAAAATATTAGGTTATTTTTTAGTAGTGTACACCGTTACAATATAAAATATGTAAAAGTGGTATTGAATTATTAGGAAGACCAAATAAAATTAAAAAAGTAGATAATATTGTTATTATTAGTATGTTTAGATTATCATGCCATGTCGGCAGAGGGGACCGAGTGTCAAAAAGTGCCAAATTCTTACAGAACTGATGTAAAGCAACAATATTGTTGTTATGTGATAAGAATTATAAAAACAAAATCTGCACAAAATGAAACAAGAATTTAAAGTCATTGAATGCAATATACATATATTGTGAAACCAGTATAGGAAATGATAAGTATTTGCATTTTATATCCGCTGCGTTTATCGATCAGTTTTATCTAGCAAGTATTCAAGTACCTAAGCTCATAGGCGTTTTCAAACTCTTTACGGAAATAGTCAGTTATATTAGCGATTAGTGGAATTCTTTATTTTATTCCCTTGGCGAGATATAGAGGAATAAAATAATTATCGCTTATCGTTTCACCGCGCACGGTGGGACAGTACATGCTATAATTCCTTTCTTCTGTAGCTTGTAATTTTGTTTAGAGCTTATGTGACCGACTTCTAAAGTGCACGAACGAAAGTCGAACCTGCAGTAGACCGAGCGTAGGTGATCCCTTGCTAATCGCTAATCTGCGAAATCACACGTAACGTTGTATTGGATTCTGTTAAGTTATCAAGCTTACAAGAATAGATTTTGTATTGTCATAGATTGGTTCGCGTTTCTGTCGTTTCTGTTCGATTTGTTTATTTGTCAGACTTTTTCTAGTAAACATTACAATCCGACGTTAATTATGGAAGAAATATACTGTAATGTATTTGACAGTAAAGGCAGAAGAGGATATATATGAGCTACAGTAAGTGTGTTGAAGGGTTGACATCGGGTTGGTGACGGTTACCATATGACGGGGAGGTTATTTGCTATGCTCTATTGCTACTACTCTATTTTTATTGTGTGATGGAGTGTCGGCCAAACAATCCGTGTGCGTTAAGTGGAAATTAAGAAGAAGGTTCAGTGTTCTAATTCAATGTAAGGAAATGTCATTCTCGCAGCAGAGCTGTCTTATCAAAAATGATTATATACGAAAAATTGGTACTTTACATTCATAATTAATTGATCTTTTTAAAGGAATTTATTCTAGGTGTTCGGAGTTCTTCAGGGATTGATTGGGTTGGCTTAGTATATCCGGCTAGTCAGCGAGCCGCGGTACAGCAAAGCAAAGTAGCAAGTGCACTTGGACACACATCCTTGTATTAAAAAACATTAGATAGCTTACATAAGTAATAGTTTGGCTCGTCACAGAAAGCAGACTGTTTTTTTTGTTTATCATTTAGTGTTTTGAATCGCTATTGTTCCCTTAACAGCATTTTATAGAAAATAATATGGGACGATATGTGCAATGAAAAAATTAATAATGCCTAAATTCGTCACCTAATTCCCGATAACTGAGCTGTTTTAATGTGAACTGACGAAAACACCATATTGTATACCAAACTTGCCATTTCGTGTTCTATCGTATAATAAAGTCCGATGATTCATATCTTCGAAGAAACGCACAATGCGCCATTTTGGATACGGTGACGTCACTTGACACAGCGCCGCGAGCTCTTATCGGAAGGCGAATTATCTAGACAATTGGTACAAAACTTGTGCTCAACGAATTGTTTCCGGCGCTAATCGCTGGCGGGACGAGACATGTGGTGTCACCATATATCTCGATAGTCCAATGTCTGACTGCGGAGGGACGTCGACGGCTTACAATGTGTACTACCCACTTATCTACCAAAATATTCTTCACCCTTGGCACTAAATTATTTATCAATATTGAAAGTCCCGTTTCCGTAGGTGCCTTCGCATGTAACTGATAATTACAGTACCAGTAATTTGTAACTACTGACTGTGAAAAAAATTGAGAATTATAGCACGACTATTAACTTTGTGGTATTATCTGATTTGTGGACAAAGAAATTAATTAGTTCACATACTAAGCTAAAAAAAGTTTGCTGTATCGTCTGTCGCCTCATTTGAGTACATATTCATAGGTGAAGAAGCGATGTCGAAATCCACGACTTCTAGTTGCGACGCTTGTCCGACTCATCATAATTTCCAGCCAGCATCATAAAAATCACGATAACTAGAAAAGATAAAAACGTGCCTTAAAAATTCTTTTGATCCACAACATTGCCTGCTATTAACAAAAATATGATATATTTCTATCGTTTGCTCGCTGACGGTGGAACGAGTCACTGATATAATTTTAATCGTCACACGAATTAAAGTTGTACACTTCCGGGCTCAATTGGACTCAATGGTTTTGATTAAGACAATTTTATGGAATTTGAGCATTATTATTTCTGCCGCTTATCTATAGAATGCGAAAACTAAGCCGCGGAATGCTAATTTAAAGTGTAAGTGACAATGACGGAATTGAAAGATTTTAGAAGTACAGCATAGGCGTGAGGTAGGTTTATATCTTTTTATCGGCATTTAGAAGTCTAAGGAGGCGGGAATTTATCGGTTCAAAAACGTATAGATACATAAAAGAAGCTAAAGTTTTTCGCAATAATCAGCGTGTGAGTTGAGAACTAAGAATCCTCGGAGCTTCACAGTAAATTATAAAGCTCTACAATACATGGTAAACGCATTAAAGAACATTATAGAGAACTCTAAGGTGGAGAACTCTACCTTATGACATTTTCCTTTGCTGTTATATCCATTGATATTTAATCTTATAAATGCACATTTATTTGTCCAGCCAGAGTGGCGCGCTGGAAGAACTATTACATACGATTAACAGTACACAGGATGTTATTACAGGAGACTCTGGAACTGGATCAATTTCCCAGACGCTTGCTGTTGCGACACAACGTAACCTGGTTTTTATTTTTAAAAAAAAAAACGGAAAAGTAAAAACCGTCACAATAAAGTTGAACCGGTTAAAATCTTTCACGGCAGATCGAATGTATGAATGAAACCTGTTACCCGAGATGAATCGAACACAGGATCGAAAAAATATCCCGACTCGACTTGTCTTAGTTGTTCTACCATGAAATGGTGTATGACGAACGATAATAGCGATTCACTCTTTATGAAATCGTCATTCTCAAACTATTATTTTTACTTCATCAACGTTTAATTAATTGTTATATGCTACGTAGAGTAACAGGGTGTTGAGAGCAATATAAGCAGGGTGTAATTATAATATATTAGGTCTCCATGAGTTTTAAGACGCATTTTTGACCAGGAAGTATTTTCTCAACTGTATATTGTCACCTTTTATCTTAACTTATGTGGGTTAAAAAGCAGACGCAAGACATGAGATGTTTCAATATATTTCTGAGCTTTGGACAGGGACCTCTACTTAAGAATTTACCTTATATTGTACCTTTATAAAGTGTGTGTGTCACTTTAAAACAGGCTTTCAAACTGAGATGTTGATCATTGAAACAAAACCGTGTTTACTTAGCACAATTAATTTGTCGTTTCATCGATGATTTTTACTAGTACGCGGTGAAACAAGTACATTATAACCCGTTGCACCTTCACGGATTCGAACACGAACAATTTTAAGGTAAATGATTTGTAACCTAATAAGAAAGCATGGAGATACCCATTCACGATACGCCTTGGAATGTTCTAGAACACATTCTGAAAAACCACTTTCGCTCTTACAATAAGGGTCAATTTGGCGCTAAATTATTTATCCAGACAGCTCTGAATAAAGCTTATTAGCGATCCGTATCTTAACTGGGAAAACGGAGCAATTATTCTTGTCAGTCTGTTTATCTGGCAGTCGTGTGTCGACTAAATTATTGCTCAAAATGCTTAACGTTTTTAGTTAATTATATTATGTTTTATTCAAGATTAGTAATACTAGCAATAAATGGTTCTATTTAGTGAAAGATAAATAAATAAAAATTGACAGTGTAAAATATTTTAAGTGACTTACCACATTGATCATAAACTCGAATTTTTATTTTCTGTACGGAACAGGCAACTGTTGAGTCCGTGGCGTGCTTCGACAATCTCATTTTTTAAATGGTTCAAGCGAATAGATTTTGGCTTTTTTTAGATTCGATGAGCATTGTGCACGAATCGCCGTGAAACAGAAAAAAAATACAAATAAAATAACCCGAACGTGAGTCCTATACACATTTGTAAAATTTCTGGAATACAGGAAACTGAAGCTTCCATTTTATGAGACATTTAATTCGATAATCGGATATATGTAATATGTATACGACGCCATTGTATTACCGTTTTTGAAAATCAAAACAGAAGTTACCTAATGAATGTAACGA
>DWME01003495.1:0-18172 GCA_018244795.1 Parelbella ahira ahira
GAGATCGCTTGTTAGCGATAACACCGTTTTTGTATTGAGCTCGTGTTTTTTACTCTCAAACACAAACAATTACGTGTAGTCATTACACAAATAAATGTCCTAGGTTGGAAGCAAACCGGCGACACCCAAATCAGCAGCACTAACCACTGCACCAACGGGTCATTAAAACAAAAATATATCTACTAACAAAATATATTAAATATACCTATTTTTCAAAATAGGTTATAAACAAGACTACCACTTTTTCTATGGGACTTAAACGTAACTGGTGAAAAATGGGAATGTAGGTACTACAGTTCTCTGCGTACCCCTTCGGGGATTACAAACGTGGTGTTACGTTTTAAGTTATAAACAACTAGTGGTAGCTGTCCATGAGCGCATTGTGGGTGGGGCGCGACGAGCACCGCAGGCCGCAGCCGCCGCAAATTGCACTTTCATTCCACCAGAATGGAGTGTTTGTCGCGTCTATCGGAAACTCGCGCTGCGGATCGCTTTGATGCAGCATCAATGCGAACACCCTGCTGTCTCCGCACTTGGTTACTTGGTACTATGTTTAGTAACAAAAACCACACAGACTGTTCGGTATTATTTGATTTATATTAGGTAGGCACTTTCTAGAGGAATATTGAGTAAAGTAAGAATGTTACCAGGAGCTTAAGCCTTATTTATAACGCATTTGATTATCTCAAAATGTTAAAATGCTAATGTATACAAAAAATAACTCATATAGCGTAAGGTTGACAGTGGATTGAATAAATGGTTCGGTTAGAAGATACAAACGAAAATATATTACCTATATCCCCATCAAATTTAATATTCATTAAAATATTGATATTTTCAATATTTAATTTGAGGTCAATTCTCAGTGTTATTAACGTATATTTTTATACGCTCATTTGCATACATTACGACACCCGGATTACGATGGAAATTAATTACACTATGAATTAATGGCTATGCATAAATAGTATTTTGATAAATACGCATGTAATTACTAAGAGTGGTCGAACAGTTTAATAAAAAACCCCGATGAAACATAGGTACATCTTATAGAACTTAATTAGTTCATTCCATACAATTGTGTTTTCTACATCGGTCATTATCAACTAAACAGAATTTACTTAAATGGAATACTTTTGTTGTAGGTACTAAAGTACTAAAGATCTACTTAATCTACTATACTTGTCGATTTACTTTGAAGGAGAGCAAGAAACTCCGAAGGGAATTGACTTTTATTAACTAAATTACTAAACATGAAATTAAATGCACCTTGATACGTTATAGGTATGTTGCAACAATTTAATGTAAACAAATTATCGACATCCGTTTAAATCAACATAAACGGTTTCGATTTTCAATGAATGTGAAATAAAATGTTTTTTGGCTTCGAAATGATACTCGGGAAGTGACACGAACAAGCCGCGGCGGGCTCGATACACCGCAAATTACATTTGGCGCATCCTACCCTGCCGACCTACAGCGCCAATATAATGAAATTCAAACAATGAGAAATACATTTACAATATTCACAATAAATGTGCAGAAAACTTTTAAACACACCCTATAATAATTAACACATTAATTAAATAACCATTAAAAATAATTATGAAATTTTTTTTTTTCGGAATAGACCCAGTGCACGCAATTTTACACAAATAATAAAACAATAGATAATCTCGCGGAAGATTTTACCAAAACAATTAAGAGAAATAAACGGTTAACAGTTTGGTATGATTATTTAAATGAAAATTATTTACTACTATTTCACACTGTTCGAAACGGTTTTTTTTTAATGAAATTTGTTTCGAGTACCTATATTTTTAATAGTTTTTATTACGTGAAAATTTCGTGCGTCACTGTTGACGTAGTAGACAAAAAACCGTTTTTGATTTAAAATACCAGTGTATTATTGTTCCTTTTGAAATAAACTGAGCAAGTGGCGCGAACAAGCCCCGACGCGCCGAATTACCGCAAATTACATTACACTCGTCGCTTCCCGTCATTCCATCGCCCGCTATTACGCCCGAAGGCTGTTTCGAAATTTTATTAGAACAACGCGGAATATCTGTTCCTTTCCACAATATGCCGCGGAAATATTTTTCTTTTTGAATATTACAGTTTTTATTTGCTTATTCAAAACTACATCATTAAACAATAATAGCTGCCAACTGCTCATTTACGAGTAGGTACCTTGTTTGGTATATTTACACTTATTTAATTATAGATTTTTTCACGATTAAAAACAATCATATCATTTTATTCAAAATAAACTAATATATAATCATTAAGTTACAATTCTATAGCAACGATATTTGCAGTTTTAGTACGTTTTTTCAATACCAAACTCAGTACGCAGTTGTGCAAATAAAGCGAACAAATACTTGGCATAACACTTAATAATCTCCACCGACTCTACATTTCAACCCCACAAAGCAGCTGGGAACAGCTTGAAATAAAAAGAAAGCGTACAAAAGGGCCGCAAAATACGTACTTTTGCGAGCTCTCCACAAAAGATATAGTAAGGTTTGTCATTAAGGAGTTCATCCCCGCGCGAGAAATAAAAGAGGTACGTCGGGTTTCGGGGCGAGTAGGAGTTGGGTAGGGGGGGCGCACTAATGGCTCCGACACTCATCCGCTAATGCCGCGGGTGACTCCTCTTTTTGCACGATTTTCACGTGGTTTAGTCGGTCGAGCTTTTAATCTGGAGCTGCATCTTGCGGCGACGCTCCATTTGTCCCGCCATGCTCGCGCGCGTTCCGTTCCGCACAAAATTTACTCAACAGATTTATTAATACATTGCCAACCGTTCTCGTCTCATTTTATATTAATATCAACACCTTGTAAATTGTGTTTATATCCAGACTCAAGAAATTATGTACCTACATAATTTGTGGCAAGGATTTTTGAGACAAAAGCTTTTGTCACATCAGGATTATTATTATTGTACCAAAATTAATGTCTTCGAACTTTGCATTTTGAAGTAGTTAAGGAGAATTTTTTTCCCTTGGAATTTTTGAGGCTGATTTATCTGCCGAGTGTCTACTGATAGGTTCATTGTCCAGCACAGGGAGAGGTACTGTGACCTAATTGTGAGAAGTTTTAAATTACAACACTTTGTAATTCGGAGCTGTACGTTAATGAAAAGTGTTGATCGTTAATTATACAAAAACTTTTAAAATAATCTGTATTTTACAAATATACCAAAAATAAAGAATATTCTTCAGGATCTATGAAATAGGTACAGATGGAAATGACGTTCTAGAATAGGTAGTAAAAACTCATTAGTGGTGGAACAACAAACAGGAAAGCATTCGTCGGGGGCACAGCGCCGGTTGTCAGGGACTAGAGTGCACGAGGCAGGCGGCGAGGCGGTGACCCAGATGCACCGCGGTCGCGGCTGTTCGCCGCAATTTATTGTCTCCGAGAATGCTCGCGCTCGCGGCCACGGACACAATGACGGCGTCAGCGGTTTCAATGAGATTTATTTTAATGCCGCCGCTTTGTCATTGCAAAAAAATATATCCCTCCCTAGAAATTCCACTTTTCAAATTCGAGATAAACAACAAATGAGACACTTTGCAACTTTTTTTACAACAAAATTTCTTTTTCGGTTGGCCCACTGTTCGTTTCAAAGAAAAGTTGTGCTTCCAAAAATAAAACAGTCATTCCCTTTGTCTTTATTTTTACGCTTACAAAAAATGTATAGACATAAAACAAAAGTTTGTACAGCGGACGTTTAAGTTGGAATAGGTGGTTCGTAGGAAGCAGCGGGCGAGCTCGCCCGACCACTCTCGAGATGAACTTTTACCGCGATTGTATTCGCGAAATAAACCAAACGGACGCCCCAACTGCGGTTCCGACCTTCATTAATGACTGCTAGCTCTTTTATGAATTATTTATGCACGCCGCGCTCGGCTTATCTTACCCGCAGCGCTCTTACCGCGTTTCCACTTTATTAAACAAAACAGTCGCCGATCGAAAATACACCATTGTATTGAAAGCGACGTCGCTCGTATGGCGCGCCAATAAATAATTCCCTAGCGAAATGGCAGTCGAGTCGATAAATGGGCTATTATTGCAGCAGACGGAGGCCAACGTTGTCATCGATTGGTATCGCATTCGCGGAGCAATAATTGTTTAAACATAGCCCGCCGCGAACATTAGCGGCCGGTGCATTGATAATGCCCGCCGACTCCTACTTTCGCTGCTCATTATCGGGGCCGGGAAATATTACCGGCACAACAAGTGTTTTATTCCGTACACCATACAGAAGCGGATTTCATTTAAATACAAACGCGATTTCGGAGCTCATTATAAACGAGCGACTATAATCGGCCGTATTAAAAATAATTGCTTATCCGAGCCCAATACTTATGTACATAATCATAGGCACCGGACGGGGAGGCGCGTCATTAATATTCATTATAAACAAATGGATATAATTACTCGGCAGGAACGAGTCGGTCGGCGAGCCGTCGAGTGGGCGTGGATCGCGAGAGACATCGTTATCTTGGTATCGAATATCGAGGGTGTATCTAGTCGGGCAAACTTATTATACAGGACGCGGCGCCCTCGCGAGTGTCGTCTTAATCAGTTTATAATTGCGCAAAGGGGCGGCGCGCTCCGGCAAGCAGCGTGCTTCATGTATCACACGAGCCACGGCTTATGAACCTTGTTTAATTTAAAACGACACGTAACGTATTTAGCCATTCGAAAAATTATTCTAGTGAGTAATGAGACAATGTGCAACACAAATCATTGCTTGCTAATTAACATTGAATAAACGTGTTTAGAACGATGGCTTGTACCTAAATGAATTTTACACCGCTTTGAAGCTTACATTTTTTAAATAGAGATTAAACAATTGATTAATATACGGTAATATACAATCTGAAACATATGTCATTGTTATCAGTTAGGTATTTAAGAAATAATCCATGTTTATAATCCCTATTAATCAAAAAAATACGACATTACGAGCTGATTTAGAGTAATCAGGCTTAAAGTAAGATTATAATTAGCCCGAGTAAGATAAAATTGTGAAGGTGACCAAAAATAACATTGGCTATAGAAAAATAAAATATAAAATTCACGAGCTTTTCAGGTCTCAACTCAATGTCAATAAGAAACGAAGAAAAAGATACGATAAATTCGTCTGGTTTACACGATGTTTCATAATCGCGAAATCGTTTTATAAACACAATAATATTAAGAATAAAATACACTGACGAATTATACTTCAAATTAATATGTAAAAACAATTCACAAATCAAAAACATTAAGCAAACTTTGAAGATATGTAATTAACGTTATTCATGTCGTAACTCATACTAAAAAATACATAATTCTACAATTTGTTATGTAACTTAAACATTTATGTAGTTCTGCCATAAAATTGTTACTTACATTAAAAACAAACAAGATATTAGCAATTACAGAACTTGCTCTTAGAATTATAAATATTTACAATGTTGATCCTTGTTGGATTGACACGTAGGTATGTAAATATTCATCTATGTTCAAATCGATCACCAAAATATTCACAACTCATTTTTAATTCATGTAGATAAACATGTTATTTGTATGGGTTTGTATTTCGGTCGGTTGTCGCTTAATTGCCAGATTAACTTCAATACTGCGGGAGGCAGCTCACAATCGAGCGGAGGCCTCAAGAGTGGGGAGTTTGTTGACTCGCATGTTTCTCGCCAAACAAAGAGCCAGCTTCCTAGCTACCCTTGTTTGTTTAGGTCCACGCCAAACGTTTACTGCCCTTTGTGTACCTTACCTCCCGCTAAAGCGTGAAGCCTTTTTGACTCGGCACTTTTTACGAGAGTGCTCATAAGCGCGTGTGAATCGCCCCGACGAGATCCACTCGATTGTTTGCGACACGGCTCCTCGATACACCGAATTACCAAATCGACAAACCAAATATCTCAATAAAACACCCGACGTATTTACATACAATTTTATTTACATTAGGTAATGGCAGGATATCTCTTATTTGCAATAAAATGGAATTAGAGGCAATAAATACACATGTTAATATATTTAATTACGTCAATTGTGGTCGTGCTAGCTATTAAGTTACATAATAAACGAGTCGCTCGGCTCGCTGCTATTGATAAATTTGCCAGCGCTACACAGATAGCGAGCGGTTGGTCGAGATGAATCAATCGTGAGATTGCACGCGGTGGTTTTTTGTGGGCATTAACGAGCCGCCTCGAAACTAATGACTGCGCGGTTCCGACGCCTTACCGAGAGCATTGTGTACTACACGCAACACAATGGCGCTGTGCTTCGTAACGATAAATCTACAAGTCTATTTTTGTTGTGTTGTATCGGCAATTAGAGCTTTTAACACGACTACATCCCATCCCACATACTGCTCTATTGTTCCACGGTTAAAAACATTCGCTCCGCGAGTTTCTCCGATTGATATAAGTTTACACGATAAATTACCGTTCAGTCGGGTTCAGTGCGGTTCAGTACCATCGCACGATTTCGTTACGACGGTTTCGTTTTCAGCGGTCACGATAACGTTATCGGGGATTTAAACTTGATTGAGTGGATAAAATTAAATCGTCAGTGGCTGATAAATGTTGAATGATAAATTTTATTAAGTATAATACAATAATCTTTACGGAACTCTAGGTATAATTAGCAAGGGTTAGGAGCGTACGTATTGGTGCGTGGGTTGTTCGTGTGCGTGTGTTTGTTCGAACACGAGTACGAGCAAGGTACGGGTGCGCGTCCGGCTAGGAGATTGAAGCGTATTTGCTGACGGAGAGAGTTTGCTGTGTACTGTTTACCAGCTCGTTGCAGGCTGCACGATAGCGCAAATACCGTCTAGCGTCCGTTCTAACTATAAACAACGAATACAGATATAAAATCGCTACACGGTCAATAACATCAGTAGCATCGAAACGATGCATACATTGAACAATGGGCATGTTTATTAATAGAGTAATCATCATCACATGTGTATTTTAATATAATGTTATCGTAAGGTAATATATATATATTATTACAATAACTAAAACCTTCAAAAGATGTTTCGAGATATTTATAAGCCTGTAACTAAAATCTACGTAGGTATGCACGTGACTCTGGTTTCATTTCACTTCCGTGTTTTTTTTTATCGATTGGTATATTCATATCGATTCTGTTTGCTGAGTTCAATCGATATTTGCATATGATTGCAAATGTCGTGTGTAATATAAATGGATCAAATATTGAACAGCGTAGATAGCATAACGGTCGTGCAGCGGCAGCGAGCTGGAGCCTGAGTAAATATCCGTGCAGGCACCAGCTGCTTTAGAATCGGACTATACAATTCTGATGTTAATTTTAACAATATATCACGCCTGTATTTCTCCGGAGGAGTAGGTAGAAAAGTGTAGTACATTGGCACTTCTCATTATTTATGTTATACGTCCCACCATGGGAAAAGAAGTAAGATTTTGTTTGAGAAATAATAGAAAAAACAACACCTTTGCCACTTATGACTCATACTTATGTACAAATTTCGACATTTTCATTACCTTCGCTTTTTAACATGTGATTTCGTATTCAAACACACACAACGCAATAAACCAATAATCACACATCGCTATATTTCATTCATCGAACATTGGAAAACGAAACCAATAATTTCTGACCTCTACACAGATATTCTGCATTCTGTGGCTCCGCTTAGTTTGCACAGTGTGAATACACGCTGTGAATTTGCACAGCGTTTATTTGCGCAGTGGACTCGTATTTGCCTTTCGATGCTTATTGTGACTGCTCCAGCAAAGTATTATTTGATTTTGTCAGCGACTTAGAACTAAATGGATTCCAAACAATCAAAATACCTACCCTACTTACCTAGCCTTCTTGTCGTAAATTCGGAATTACAAGTAAAATACTTACGTCGATGATATTTTTTATTGGGATTTTATAGTTTTCCTATTGAATAATATGTACTCATATAAATCAATGTTATCTGAATGGCAATGTGGTCCTGATAAAACCCTTTCATCATGTGAGGCTTGATTTAGATAGAACTAGCACACCCACTTGAGTGTCTTTTAATGTGGGTAGTGCGCAATATTCTTACTCAACGAGTGGCAGCACTGTCGCAAGCTATCGGTTAGATGGAAGCATCATTGCGTTTCACAGCTGACACCAAGTAAATAGTCAATGTAAAAATCATAATCTTGAACCGGATACCAGGCTTATTTTAGCATGATCACAGATGTTTGGCAGTTTTCATTTCCCGCCCGTTCATCACCACATTTTGATACACTTATTGAGGACGTAAGACACACGCGTTCAACATGCTTGTCTAGATGATACACGTAGATAAAAACACTAAGTTTTTCTTATTTTGCGTTCTACTTCTAACACCTAATTACACGAATAATTTTAGTTTTCATAGAGAAATATTTTTAATTACAGTTTTAGAGCCGATTATGTGCATTATAGATAAAACTATGTTCTAAAAGTTTGGCTGTAAGAACCTCTGTAAGACGAACGTCTACAATGACGAACGGTGGTAGAAGAATTAAAAGAACTTTTTTAAGGAAATCATTCATTCTTTATATCCCGTCTAGTGTCACTAGTGTGTTTTATTACACCCAAACCCCTCAAATCATAGCAATAACAAAGCGATATCGTATATTGTGAGGACGAGGAGAAAGTATTAATAAATATATAAAGCAATGTCTAAGCAAATATGGAACAGATGTCCGAGTGTTCTGCGGAGGGTCAGTTTGCACTGCGCGCACACAATACGAACTTGCGCAGTGTGCTCGCAGTCTGTTTGTCCCTCGGAGCTTATTGTAACTGTATCTACCCCTTGTCATGGTGAAGCATTATTAAACTGCCAGCAACTTATTACATATACGTTGAAGCTCCTTCTCTTTGCCTACGTGTTATTTAGTATTCGCATAATTGAAAGTGTTATTTATAATACTTAAAACAGCAATAGAACGTCAATTTCAAATTTCCTTGCAAATTTATATTTGTGTTATTATATCACCATCCCAGGTCCCTTGCGGGGTGGGCACCACCATCAGCCTGTCTCAGTCCACTGCTAGACATAGGCCTCCCCTAAGGTTTTTTAGAACATAATTCAGGCCTTGGGCAGGGGGGTTGGGGAACAATATAATATTATAAAATCTAAGTGAATCACATTAAATTACAGAAACCAACCAGCAAGAACAAACTCATATGATTATTCATTACAATAAATTTTATCGAATGACTTCATCAATTACCGATATCATTAACGCGAATGTTTCCGATTAACATAATATTAATTTTTATTCATATATGATACGTTTTCGTAATTATTCATAAATGTCGGAATGGATTATGTAAAATATTTTATAGATGCGACTGTTTTTAATTAAGCACTTAAAAACTTTCACACTCGCGCTTAAAAATTTTAGTTACATAATAATTAGTTTCAACTGAGATACTTCAACCGAACCGAGCCGAAGGTATTTCAACCGAGTACCTTGATATTGATCATCCCCATCGCCATGGACAATTTTTTTTATCGTTTCACTGACGGACGCGGGTGACCTCTCAGAATGAGAAAAACTAAGGCCACAGGCTGCCATGGTGACCTAGTGCGGTATGGATGGATGAGAGAAACAGTACTGATAGACAGCTTATTAATTATGTATTTACATATTTGGTTACTGTATACTCTGAATACTATATACATATTCTAAATGTATTACACAAATGATACAGTTTACAAGTTTTTCAAACAATTAACGGCAATAGAATTAATGAAATACGAACGGGATTACATTTAATTACACATTTATTTGAACTATATTTTTAATTCTTTCGTAAAATATATGTGTTAAATATGATAATTGTAGCGATTTATTTCGTTGAAGAGCCTCAACCAAATTAACCGAAGGCAATACAGAACCGCATTCCAAAATTCGAAGCATGTTCGAATATTCATATAATTCGCTCGACGATTAATTTAATTGAGCTTGTAAATAAATATAAACCGAGCATTGAATTAAATTATATTTTGTGAAGAATTTGCAGGTAATATTTTAAACGCAGTGTGCGAGCGAGCAGGTCGTGCGGTCGGGCCGGCCGCGACCGCAACCTGCGGCTCACCGCGCCGCGCTACCCCCTTCCCGACTTATTCTTCGCTCGCTATTTAACCAGCTGCGTTGGAGGGCAGACATTGCAAGTTTTATGTTAAAATATTTTGATGAGTAAGTACGTTAAAACTATAGGTATATACTTACATATTTTATATTAAATAAGAACGTTTTCATAAATCTACTCTAGGTACATTTTTGTACAAACAATTCAAATTTTTTACTTTAAGGGTCTTAAGGACCGTAGATCCAAAAACGGATGTGAGATTAAAATAAAAAAAATATCTAAACGAATGTCACAGACGCTTAAGTACTCGAAACAAAAACTTGTTATTAAGGGCCAGGACACGTTAACGAGTTGCGTGCGTCCGTTTAACTCGCGACGCCGATGGTGGCCGATGGAGCAACGACAAGCGGCGCCACACGCGACCAGCAGCGACTTCACACAATACATTCCACTTTAAACGTTGATTTTAATCGCCCGATTAAAGATATACGGGTATTATATCGTTTAGCAACAACGAGCACTTCATGTTAACCGTTCCACGTACTAGTCATAACATTGTTTCAATATTTTATCATCAGGGTTCAAATTCCAGTTTCAATTTTCAACAAATTAAACTTTCACCATTTTAAAATTCAACAAGTACATTTGTTTGACTCGGCATACATGTAATTAATTGTATTGTAAATTTACAACGACTGTTAGATTGCGAAGGATTCATTCGCCAATAGATTTGAGAGCCGCCACCCCCTTTATTTGCACGACCCCTTTTCTAGTTTGAATTGTTCGTGTGTTTGAATAGTCTGCTGGGTACGACGCCGCAAAACTGTTGTATCGTTCTCATGTCATGCGAGCTGGTGTCGACGACACTAAGTACGACTTTATTACCATAACATTAGTCTCGAACATCAATTTTATTTTAATACTCAAGGCAATAATGTTAATGTGTGCTTTTAAAATTCTAACACTGCTCCGGCTGCATTTTTACGGAGCATCGCAGCGAATGGTAAACGAGTGAGTCATAAGCGTGTAGCTTACGAGTCGAATAGAAATCGTCTGTTTTAAATGAAGAGCGAAGGAGCGAACAAGGCGTCCATTATTCATGAGGGCCGTTTCACGCGCGAGCAGCGGCCGCCGCGAGCCGCCCGGTATCAACACAAACTGTTTCGAAATCAATATCCGTGTCTCAATCAGTGCAATTAAGGCGGCCCATGGAGCCCTACTCGCCGTAATTAGTTTCGCGCTGTCGCTGCCGGCGGCGCCGAGGGGCGGCAAATAAACGAGACATTCTAGAATAACGTTAAGCGCGCTCCGCTGCTTCTCGCCCGCTACCCACGTCCGCCGCATCGCTTTTCGTCCGATCATTATATTTTTACATACCTGGGGGATTTTCACATAATAGCTCCGATAAGCTGTATATCAACACAAAGTATGACAATAGATAGCGTGACATCAATCGAAATGCGCACTTGTAACGAAATCCTGTGATAGATCCCTACACAAGACTACGATAGCGAGATTAATGTGTATCAGTGATAGCGCGGTTCGAGTGTTAAATAGCTACGTCGTACATTATTCATGAAACCGTTCGGCTGCCTACATATTTGTAATCAATACCGCTTATCTATCGCATCGCGGACTCCGTTTTGTATTTTGTATAACGGAGAAAAACACCGTACATCGAATTTAATGGAATATGGGGGAGAGTAGGCGCTACGCCCCATTTTTTCACATAGATGTACCGGGTCTCCGGCATCATTATAGGGTCCGAATTTGAAAACACAATTAGACTTAATACAGAGGTGATTGTTGTCGAGCGAGGGTCCCAGCGAGGGGTCGGGCAAATCCTTTAATTTGGCTCCCCGATCAAATAATACGGGCGAAGGGGTAGCGATCCAGCGATATCGCGTTTAGTGGTTTTATTGCAAGCGCCATCTGCCGCGCAATGCACTTAGATGGAGAGATAATTTCGCTTTCAGAACAGAGGCAACGCGACGCACGAGTGGCGTTCGTTGTGCTTTGCGTTCATTTAGCCGATACGCGACGCGCCGCGTTCCATGTAGATACAAGCGATAACGCACTCATTATGCGGGCTCTTAACGACTACCAGCGTGTCGCTGTGAGCACCACACTGTGCCATACGGTGCCACGCTGCACTGAACACGCACTTTATCACTCACCGTATTTACAAATTAACAATAAAATACTAAAAAACCACTCACTCATTACTGTTTATGACATTATAAAGTGCCTATCAGGCTAATCCTTTATCTCCCCTAAGGTATCTAAAGTCGCTAAATAGATAAATAAAACAAATTACACGTTATTATGTATAAAATAATACGATAACAGTGATCTATTAGAATTAAGATTTAATCGACTAATGAATAATTAATGACCGATCTGAAGATTTCTGACCAGTTCGGTGTTTATTAAGTATCTAAATTATTTTGCGACACCTAGCCATAGAGATTTTTTAATAGACAAAAATTTAGTTAATGTAGATCATTAATGACTAATCCACTATTTTACGGATTCAAAAACGGTATGCAAACGAGTTACGTAATTAGAACATGTGACGCAATCGAAATCCGTGCAGAACGTAGGTGGAAACGATTCGCGCACCAATATTTGATCTTGCATTTTTTATACGTAAAGCGAGGCCGAAAACAAACAGGATTAGAGAGACATCGCGTGTCCCCCTGTTTCATTATAAATAGTAGCTAAGCGGATAGCGCACGTGCGATGTTTTTATCAACGGAGCAGACCCTAATGCAAGGGTAAACACTCCTCCGCCAGCGTATGAATAATTTGAGCAGGGGCGGAATCACTGGCCCGCGGTGGCCGCGGCGTGCCTCCGACCCTCGCGTTATTACATTACACGGATATTCTGTAACGTAAATTCGAACCGTGCGGAGGGTGAAGAGTTTTTAGGTAATTGATGTTATATTTAACTTTGCTCACAGTATATTATTGTTATGATTTCTGAATTTTGATCGTTGTTTGATAATAATCGCTTTGTGGTGTTGTATTACAACAAAAATGCAGAGAATGAATTTGTTTTTACACAAACATTGATTGATGAAACGTCATTAAACTAATTAATATTTTACGTTAAACGTAAATATGAACAAAATAAATAACCATTTATAAAGAGTAGAAATAGTGTCAATTTCAAACAGCTATTAAAAATGGTAAAATATTATCAGAAGATACGTTTATCGACAGATTTGATGATATAGAACGAACGCAATACAGTGTGTTCACGTCATTGATATTTCATAACGCGCGAGTGTCAGGGAGAGGGAAGTGTGCAGTGGGGCGCGCGGCGCTGTAGGGGTGTCAACGCTCGTAAAACACGACAAAGTATTTTATCGACAGCCCACTGCGCGCCGTTGTACTCTACTCGCGATCCGAACAACCCTATTGTCTCTCGACACTGGTGACACTTCATGAAATCACTCCACCGTTATGAATTTATTGCTCTTCAACTATACACTTCAATGCAGCGCGCGCTGCCATCGCAATATTATTAACGTTATACGCATTCACTAATCAGTTTGCCACTCCCATTTTTTACGCTTGTACGAGCAGTATCGTTTATTACAACATAGTTATATGTATATCCAGAATGGTTTATTACAAAGAACATAACTTAACGGGTTATACGCTAGTCACATTGTAAATCTAAATACGGAAACTATTGCAATAATCGACAACGTGCAAGTCAACTCGGGCGTGAATAATAGCCCGAGGCGGAGAACAATAAGTCTCCGTGTCGATGCAGCCACACAAAGACGAAACAATCAATTCACGGCGTAAGTAGGTGTAATTCGGCACGGTCGCTCCGCTCTGGCCCCGCGACTAACAAAAGAAAATCTAAGCAATTAGTCGTCGTCAGAAAGAGCGGAAAACGCGCGTTAGGCGCGGTCACGCCGACCGCCGCGCTGCGGTCACGACTCTGCCTCCGCAGTTCAAAATGAACCTTACCGACACGTCTATATTACTACGACGAAACAGATTCGACAAACACGTACCGCCCTTTCAATAACACTTATTTGAAATAAATTTACGTGAAAACTTTGGTAATTCGAACGAAAATAGATAGTTTATTCTTCACGTTTTTTTTTTCAATGTGTAATTATCACGCAAAACAAGTATAATTCGGAACAAAGAAAAAAAGAAATGTAAGTTGTTATTGTGTTAGTCGTGAGCCGTTCTACAAAGCCGTGTGAAGGAGAGAGGGTTCTGGTTGCCGCTCGACTGAGCGTGTTAAGTGCTAATGTAATAATCCATTACAATGAAGCGCAGCAGTGTACGCTAAATAGCGCATTGAAGCATCGAGCCGGCCGGCATCTGTCCGCCGCGGCGCAAACAATACGACCCTTCTAAATCACCCTCGTCGCTAGTTCGCCAGACCCTAAACAAATAAACTTTACTCCGGCCCAGCTATTGTGTAATTTCATAAAGAAACTCATAATTTTATTATCCTGCGTTTATAAAGACTACTACTATTAAATCCTACCAGGGGGTAGGTACACATCGGGATTAAACATTTGGGAGATGTGGCGCAACTATTAATATACGTAGAAGTACATTTCTTTTTAAATAAATATTAATTGTATTGTAATTTGAATGATTTAAATAAATAGAAAGCGAGAAGACACGCTTGGCATGTCTTGCTGAGTATAATTTGAAGCCAATTAAGCAGTTGGCACAACACTCCACGTGGGAATGAATGTGTGAAAAGAACGAGTGTTTCTTATTAGATATTCGAGAGACGTAAATTGATTCTGGTTCCGTTTTGAGGACGTGTTAAAATAAAGTTATTATTAAAAGAGGGGACTGAACACAGCCGTGGGGTTGTTTACTGCCGGGCCTCGACCCGGTGGATGCTCGAGTATTGTGAAAGTTAAGCTCAGATTTGATATAAATCTAGGTTAATATTTTAGCGTAATATATACCAATCGTTTACTACAACGAGCTAAAACGCTAAGATGCGTAGTGGGTAAATCTCAGTAAATAGTCGTTCGTATGCAGCTTTTGCCAAGCCGTGAAATTTTTTTATTCAGGTATCCAGAGTAAAGAAATCTTTTCACACATAGGAATTTAATATGCACAATTAAAATAAGATATTGAAATTGTAATGAATGCCAGTTGTAATGTATATCAAACAGACTGTAAACAATTTTACTGTAATGTGGAAACTTTGACCATAACAAGGGCAGTTTCGTCCAGACGAAACATTGAATGTTTTGCCTGCTGGGTTCTGTCCCAACATTAAGTTTCTATTTGGCAACCGTATAGCTGTGGGGTTAGAGAGCGTAAAATCAACAGATTAGAACGGAACCCCTGCCGTTCGCCCCACGGCGCACAAACCCCCGGCGCATAAAAGTAATATCTATTCGTTGCCATAGCTATTGTTGGGCTGCGGTTAGGGCTGTCGAGTACAAATATGCAGCATTAAAATAAATAAGCATTGAAGCTCAATAGAGCGGGAACGGCCGCAACAACTAAACGAATCATTTGTTTCATCATACGTGTACGGGTAATTTAAATACACCTACCTATGTATTTCAGGACCAATTTATACCATGGATGCCAGTGCTGAGCCCACACAAATTTGTCTAATGGCAACGATATCGGTCACCGTGAATAATTGTTTGTCTATTTATTAAGAATTAATTTATATTTTATAAATTATATTAATTTGTTGCTAACCCTAGCCTTGTTCTCAGGGCTCAAAGCGATTCTGTGCAAACGATACTTTATCTCTGCTTCAGTTGAATATTTGGGGGAGCGGTTGTTGGAAGTTGGCTCCCCAAATAATATTTCGATCACAGTGTACCTATTTCACGAAAACAAATGCCGTCATAACAGATGCGAGACCGCGGCGAAAGTGATTTATATAGAAAACATTTTATATTTGCAATTCCGTTAACACCCACGCTGTGAGTTTAACAAGTCATTTTACGCAAGTTTATGTACTCTCAAGAACCGATAAAGTGACTTTAGAGAACAATTTTCAATGAAATAGAAAAATTATTTGCAAAACAAAGTAGGTATGTTATAAATGTATGATTATGTACGTGGTATTATGTATAAAGAAAAGTAATGTTGACACTGTTGTAAAAATCCTGTACTTTAACATTGTGGAAACTCGTGTTTGGAGTGATTCAACAGAGAATGGTTAGGGTATAATTATTGTGTCCGCCCTCGCGCCCAGGGCGCCCTGTCAAACAACCGTTACCCCAAAAACGCGCTAAGCCAACATTTTTTTTAATAACCAACGTTACCCCGCTTTTCATTATACCATAAGCCAACAATAACAGTTTTACGATTTTGTCGTATCAATTGATATCAAACGACGTTGGATTGTGAAAACATTCTTTGTCCGATCGAATTAATACGACCTCAGTCGATATATTTCGACATCAGATACGTTCCGCTTCGAGAAAAAATATACTCTTACATAATTTGAAATGACATTTGATTATATATACACAGAAAATAAGATTGTACGTACCTGTTTGTGCATCTCCACGTTGAGGCCATATGACATTTCATAGTACTGAAACACAAAAGCGGATTTTAGCCAGATCCATGTCATTAGGTATACGCTACAATGTCGAGCGCGACATAGAAAGCTTTTGGCACAGATTAACTTCCTCAAATCATTGGAGGCGAGTGACTAAACATCCGCAGTAGCAGCGCAGTTTGGATGCCAGCCAGAAGTGTTTCCGACACATAAAAATGCACGCGAAAATTTTCTCTTTGAGCGTATTAAAATAAATTGCAAACGATTTGGCAACACTTAATCATGATTCATATATAAACGGCGCGGCCGGCGTGCGGGGATTAGATGTTGCCAACTATCTATTCTCATTTCTGAAAAATGTCTCCTCGCGTTTGAGCCAATTACGGCCGACGTCGACTATTTAACATATGTTCATGACAAATTACAATAAACACGTCTCGTATGACTGATAGTATATTTCTAGAGGCAATTAAACAAACAAAACATTCGTGACTAATTACGTGCTATCAGCGATAAAATTATTATACCTGCACGTCGTTAACTGCTTATGTATGCATATTAATATACCGATATTATAATAAACGGACACTTTTGTGTTTGAAATGACTTCTAATCAACTCTCGGCGATATTTGACCTTAACGGACCAATATTGCGTTAAACTATGAATAAACATAATTATCTTATTTATATTTTACTTACAAATATATGACGCTTACAATACAATACATATATATAAAGACGGTATGTAGACGATGAAATAACACAATTCAGTTTAAACAGTGTTATAGATTTTATCGCTGGTATAAACTTCACGCTGAGTGTTTCGATACGACGAGAACGACGAGCTCTTGTAACATTAGGAGTGTTATAATACGATTCACAATATAACACTTGTCACATAAACGTACACACATACGTTTATGTCGGCGATTATCTCTGAATAACGGAGGGTTTGTGAAATAAAGTGCTCGGAGATCCGACCGGCGGAAATTAGTGAGCGGGAATTGACACGCGGCCGTCAGGCGCACGAGACGTGTTTATCTCTTCGTGATCGCTTCAGCGGAAACATTTTTCTTCATTATGTCGTCAGAGACGGAGCTATAATATATATTAATATACTGTGCTAAAACATATTTTATCGCACGCTACCATAAATGGTAGCTATGCTATACTATTTGTTATTACACTCTATTCACATATTTCGGCGACCTTAGTAACAGATATATTATAGCTACGTGAGGTGAGGCGTTGCTATAAAAAATATACTGTAATGTAACGTAATATGTATTTTTATAACACTTTATAGCTCGACCTGAGACAACCCTTATTATATTATTGAACATCTATTTATCTTGTCGTTAAATAATCACTTTTGTAAAGTAAATTTAATGCACTGTGAATGCTTACCATGACATAATGCCTTTGTATTTCAATTTTTTCACTAGCCAGCTTTTCGCATTCCAATTTTAAACTGCAACAAGAGAGTTAAGCTGTAGATTACGTTACGCGCT
>DWME01003496.1:0-18171 GCA_018244795.1 Parelbella ahira ahira
GAGTCGCTACTAGAAATTAACATATTTACTGTAAACTGTTTTTCCGGGCAGGACGATGTCTGCCGGGTCCGCTAGTAACTAATAAAAAGGGTCGGAGGTAGTACTGTGCAATGATCGAGAAATAAGAACAGCCCTTGTAAACAACGTCTAATTTAACTATTTTCGATGTTAACAATTTACATTACAATGAAAATTAACTAACCGAAGTGCAATAAACTGCTCTGAACCAGGTATAGCGCATAAAGACATGGTAGAAGTCGAAATTCAATTTATCTTGGCTGCGATCGTCTACAACATTCTTTAAATTCACTTCGTAGTAGGTACTCGTTATATTCAAGTATAATTATACAATAAATATCTTCGCACTAACAAGAAGGGAACAATTACATAGAGATAACGCGTAAAGGAGCCGAAAGCGAGAACAAATATTTCTATGTGCACAACACAAACACAAGTCCACGTTGACGGTTGATAAATATGTATGTCTCCTACTAATTCAAACTGTGCTAAGGATTATACTATTAAATGTCTCCGTGTCTCGTGTCTCCGCCGCGACATCGTTGCAAACGGGGATGTCATGAAGAGGTAGATAGAATGAGGACACTAACTTCTAGTTGGATGGTGTCAAAAGCGAGTTCCTGAACAAGCGCGCGTTTTTATATTGTATACCTTACAGGCCTATTTAAGTTCATTATAACAGCGCGCATTTCAAAACGTCAAATGTGTCCTAGATATTAGTCGCACGATTAACGATATGAGCATCCTATAGGTGTATAAAATGTATAACTCACCTTTAAATATGATCCGTAATATTTAGTGACGTATGGGCTATCGCACTGTGACAGCACCATAATCTCCTGCTGGATATCCTCGATTTCATCTTCCGCCTCCTCCAAGTCGATTATTTTAATTGCGACGACTTGCTGCGTTCTATTGTCGACACCCTTGAACACCTCGCCGAACGAGCCCTTGCCGATCTTCTCCTGTTTCGTGAAGATCAGCTCGGGATCGACCTTCTGTGAAATAAAGAAAATAGGTTTATCAGTACTCACTATCCAAAATATTTATAAGTGGTATTTGAGTCCTGATCTAACACACGGCTTTAAATACTGCGCTTTGTAAATATAAATTTTAAATTTACCCTAGGTTAAACTTTAAAAGTAGTATTAAAATATAACTCTAGTAACTCAAAAGCAAACAGTTTAGTACCTACCATATAACTTTCGATGTTTTATACCATACACCTTGTGATAATCCAGCGCGGTCAATGGTGTCAATATAAAAAATTAGAACAATGAACGATGGATGAACGATGATTCACTAAGTGACACTGCAAACCTGGTCTAAGATAACAATCGTCTACTTGTTCTACGTAAGTAGATAGCCTCAATGGAATGCAAAATGTAGAACTGTAGGTGAATGTCAACTGCAAGTCGTATAAATCATACTTTCTCAACGGTTTATCATTTTTATTGATATTCGCGAGAAATCAATAAAGATCGTCGTGTTTTTATAAATTAAGTTTATATCGTCAACCCGACAGTCATCTCGGATACCATATATATAAATTCTTACTATTATTATTTCGCTAACTAATCGTTATATTTTAATTACCTTTTGCGTGCTAGGGAAAGAACAGTAAAAACTATATAAACAATAATTCGTATTTATGAGTACGAAATAGTGGTGACAGAGATAATCGTTATTATATCAAATAATTTTGAATAATTGCTGCGTGCGTTCAAAGCAACATAGAATAATTCAAATTAATATAACAATACACAATTACTCGGCATTTTGTCATCCGCAAAGCTCTATACTCGAGAGACGGTCGAAAACGTATATTGAAACGCCTGCTCGAATCGGTCTGTGGTAAACCTCTGACCTGGAAAACGCGATATTAATTTAACGGGCCCAGATATCGTATATTTACGACGTAAGCTCGGGTTTTACCGCCGGACTGGAGGCAGAACGCCGTTTAACGTTATAAATATGCGATTGGTTAGATTTTTTTGCGAGCGACTGATAGCCTTTTCGTCTCGATAATGGTTGAGTCGTATCTCATAAAAAAAACATTTTTTTAAAATATCGATTACAGCGTTACTTGCTCTAAAGTTAGATATTTAAAAATAGCAGTAATTGCCATTTTATTGAACTTAAACATTGTAAAATATTGTATAAGATTATATTCCAAATAATACACCTTTATTTGAATATAGTATGAAACTGGGAAAAGACAATAAATGTATAGAAAATAATGCCTCTAGTGATAAGACAAAGATTAGTTTAAATGTTACACAAAACATCGAATATGGTGATAGATATTAAAGGACGCATAAATAAACTATTGTATATAATAAAAAAGATTACGAATTGTTATAAAAGTGAACGATACCAATATTTGTGTTATAATATGACTATATAACGATTTAAATATTAGGGCAGTTAAGGAATAAAAAAGGTACTTCTACTTAATAAACACAGGCGAGGTTTAATTCAAATGTAAATTTAAAACAAAACTAATGTCTTAAGCTTTTGTTCTGTTGGAAGACAATAACAAAATACCCCACATTAAGAATTTAAATGTTTGGATTTTAAGTAAAATATTATTAACAGTAAAAGTAACAAATAATTAATGTTTCAAGAGACAAAAATTAAAAATAAGAAATGATTTCTTTCAGAGTTCACTATTTTTTCACTTAATCATGTACCTATATTATAATAAATCGTTCAAATAAAATATCAAAATAAAACGTATCTTAAATACATTATGTACATTTGTTTAATATAAATACATTTTCTATATAAATAAAATGTATTAAAAAAATTATCAACAGACTACGTTCTGCCTCAAAAGGAAAAAAAGTTACTAACTGAACTTTTTTTATCATTTATCAATTTAATATATCCATTACTAAGTTACTTATTGATCCGAGTACTGACAATTATTAATATGAAAAATAATTCAAAGTATGAATGATCTCAGACAATCGGCTCGGCCCGTATTCAACACAACCAGTGACACCCTTCAGAGAAGTACAGGCGTGATGTTGTGTTATCTTAGGACTTGGTGTTGCAATGAAACGAGGACTCAAGGCATCGGAGGAGATGCAACCGTACTATTCGTACGTGACATGTTTACGTAAATATACAATCGTTCAGCACGACACAATGTCCCCGGGAATCATCAACACTTTAAATTCAAGGCATTGTTGTAAAATGGTTCTCTAATTTGTCATCGTCTTATTGTTATCCAAAATAAGGAGGTCATGTAAAAAAATAAAGAAGAGAATAAAAAAATGTTTTTTAATATTACTTCTGCCAAACCGCATATGGACAAAGTAACAGGTTATGACCTTAACCCTTCGCACTCTGAGAGGATATCCCAGTGCAATAGTAGAATGATGAAAGAATTAATGATGATGAGAATAATGATGATGCATTTCAAATTCATAGTCAAATTACCTACATGATAACAATGAGGATTCAAAAAGAAATCGGGCAAAAATGACACTATTCTTTAGGAATGCCATTTAAAGTGTTGATAACAGGGATTTACCTAGATAACAGTGTTTGAGGTTTTAACCGTGAACACGTGTATAAATAGGTCCATTGCTAATACCCTACGATAAAAGAATAAACTTAATCTATCTTCACATTAGACGGAGGTGAAGGAAAGATATTTTTTATTAATCAAATAATTCATCAAGGTTGTATTTTTGAACAATAATGCTAGCCTCACTTTTCAAATTTGCACTTAGTGAGAAAGTTTTCAGCGTCAGATCGACAAAAATATTTTTTTGGGAACATTACAGGTAATAATCGTGACAATTTAGAATTTTCTATGAGATAGAAAAAATATTGTACTTATTGGAATTCCATAATGCTACGGCGGGAAAGTATGGTGGATGTAGCAGTTACTTCTCCCTATTTTTTTATTGAGTCCAAAGCTTTTCTGGCGAAATACGCTCATACATTATGTTGTTGCAGGCTAACGCTTTTTCAGTTTAAAAAAATTCAATTGCATACAGGTCAATTAAGCTTGATATAGTTCAACCAAGTGATCATTGTAAACGTAAGCGGTGACAGTTTGTCCCGGTATCAGATCATCGACATAAACCATTCTGCGAACGCTCCACCTTCTCAAAAAGCACCTTTTTAGATATAAATCTGGCTCAACAGTACTTTGTGGCAATTTATTAGAAAAGAGCCACTTCCTTTCGGGGTTGGGTTATCACAGTGGACCTATATTTCATCTCCAGCAATCAAGCTATCAAAAAACTTTTTTGTATTGTTACGTTCAGCTTTGTATACTTTATCAATCTGTAGCAAATGTTCTTGGATCATCGACCAAAGTTGTTGTTTAGTGTTCGACAGTTCCCTAATTGTCTGCAACGGATATCCCTCTATTTCCAACTTTAACACATCATTGTCTATGTCTAAAACTGTTGTTATTGAAGATCGATACGAGTCGGAAAGCGTAATGTTAGTTTAAACTTTGGAATTCCCGCCTGGTATTTTCGAACGTCTAACTTACTTAGATAAACATCACAAATGTTTTTGATAGCAATTGATGTTCATAACCCGGTGAAACTTTAGGAACATAAGCAATACTTGATATGTAGTTTTCAGTGTTTAGTTAGAAAAGTTGCCCAATTCGGTAAAAAAGTTTTTTTTAATAACTTGTTTTTTAGTGTTTTGACAAATTGACAAATAATTCCCAACGGTGTAACATAACTTCTCAAGCAGACTCCGGGACGTATTCCCAGTAGATTCTGTTTTGGTCTAGATGTTTCTTAATTAAATATCGGTCTGTGAGTATGAAGAGTTATATACCGTCAACTCACACTAGTAAAAGAAATTATAAAATTACATAACGATATCCTAGATTAAACCGAAGAGAAATGAGAAAAATATCACAGAGTTCTTTCCTTCAAGAGTACCAAAGAATCCTTACCAAGGGGGATTTATGACATCTCTGTAGGGGAATGAAGAATACTTGAAGGAAAATACCGTTCCATTTATCAAGAGAGGTATCTGTTTTAGTGGCACGTGGATAATTTGAACCGGATTAGACGCGGTGCGCGACTTGGCCGGGAAACGTGACCGCACTCCCGATAAGAGCGCTTAGATCGCGTATCGGCATCTATCTGGGATATTTTTAATGTCTCGGTGTCAGCGGTTATAGGAATAAGTAAGTGAGTAGGTAAATTGTGGGTAAGGAACAAAGATAAAATAGAGAGATAAAATTTTAGCCAAATTCATTCACATTGAGAAGATATAAACAACACAGAGATTTCTTAAGGATTTTGAAAGTTTGGTTTAGCGTCGTCCAGACATATGTATATAAATTCACGCGCAAAAACTAGTAAATAATAATGATCAATTAAAAACGACAAAATAATTGTTGAATGTTGACATTTATAACAATGAAGGCTTTTAATTATTATTTCTAACGTCCCCACGAGCTATTGAGGCGGCTTGTTAGCACTGCGCGCCCCACACCATAAGAGAAGGGTGAAAAGGTAACATCATTATTCCCTCTAAAAATTTAATCCTAAAAGGGTCGCAAAGAGGATGATGGGATGAAACTGAACGAACAAAACCGTTTATTGAGTTTGGACGAGCAATTTTAACAAAAGGAGCATTAAAAAACCCCCGAGCCAATTTACAGGCGAGATCAATAAAAAGTCTATTTCAGTGCGCCAGTGAAAAGCTATTTACATGTTGAATTTTTCATGTCAGATTTTTAATAAAGAGCAATGCTAAATAAACGCCTTATCACGAAAGCTATAGTTACTACGATTTACATGCATTTTGTAAACATACTATCCTCCTCAATATTAGGAGAAAACGTTATCAATTACTTGCAACAAATGAACAAGCGGAAACAATACGTTACGTGAATTACAAGGTATTACCGAGGACCGAAACCAAACAAACTTCTCTGTTAACACCAAAGAATATCTGGAACGGATTTATGCGAAAAGTTTCAGAAGAAATTAAAGTAACTTCGTGGAAAATATTCAAGGACCCTCTTCACTTTTACAAACACTGTGAAAAGAATGAAATGCAAGCGAATCCTTTAATTTAAAAAGTGATGGGCTCTTCAGATAAGCCTTGGAACACATTTTATCCGAATAATTATCATTTTTAAGCGACTGATAATACAAACTTAGACAATACATCGACCTCCAGCTTTTGGAATGACGATATACACGAAGTGCATAGCAGTGGTTGAAAGGAAAATCTGAAGACCAAGCTCAATGGGGTGCTATTGTTGAAGCCTATGGCCAGCAGATGGTGACGTTGAAAATGTAATGTAATCATAGAATTGTTCCATCCAATTAAACATCTCGTCATTGTCAAAATTTTAGTGAGGAAATTTTCACAGTACAGTTGGCTGGGTGTATTTTTTGTAATTTTGATAATCGCAATTTCGCTTCAGTTCTTGCAATGATGTTATCTGCCAGTGCCATGCCTTTATATACAACTCTTTACACTAATCGAAAGTACTTAAAAAGGACTTTTAAAGTAGGTTCACTGATTAGTATTAATTACTGGCCTCTAGAATTTGTGAACAAAAAAGCAAGTTTAAACATGGTAGAGGCGACATTTTCATCACCGACTGAACAAACCTTACCATTTCGCGTAATGCTAAAATCGTCATTGATCATCGTCATTATCATCTACCTGCATAAATTAAACATAGGTCTCTACCCAGAATGAAAAAGGATAAAGCCATAGCCATTCTTGACCAACCTTCCTCCTGACACAACCAAAACGTTGGTCCAATTCATAATAATATGTTCCACACAGTTTCAGCGATTAGAATGCGCGAACAGAGAGATGCGGCCAAAGGACATTGTTTTGTATAGACTATAGGTATAACAGTGATATTATGCATACCGATATGATAATACGACATACCTATTAAAACTTTATCACCGACAACTAATCAGATATCCGAACAAATATCCGATGACCGTACTGTATACAATTAGACGATATCCCCAACCATTATCGGCGAGTCAATCGTCTAAATCAATAACAGTTGATACAAATAGGTAAATGTTATCGAATTAATAAGGTGATGACGTCATCGCCATTAGTATTTTTAACTTACTGAATTCCGAACAAAACCATAATAATGTTCAATTCGTACAATTAAATTCCCATTTGATAAAACTATTGCAATTATGTACAGGTAGTTTTATGGCATCGTAACTCATATTTTGTTATCAATTAATCCACGTGCAGATTAAAAATGATTACGCGCTTATAGCAGACAAACAGGCTTACTTAAGTATACTATGTATTTATTAAGGCAATAAATATGGCTTGTCCCTGTTTGATAAAAAAGGAGACTATAAATTATTGTAGGAAACTACTTCTTAATCGCGTTTTTCCTGAGTGTGAATTGCTGTTAATCTTACGGCCTTTACAGAGTTACCAGAGGAGATTCTAGGAAGGTGAAAGGTGAAGGTAGATTTGAGATTGGAGCGCGGGTAAGAGAGTTGAATACTCCCCTTGGTAAATGTAATATAGGACCTGCCCAAACACACCATCTTGCGAAGCTTAAACTTAAAACTGATGCCGTCGGTAGACGATTAAATTAACAACTTTCGAGTCGTTAATTTAATTATTGTAAACTATTGGAAACAAGGCGAGCCGGATCTAGCCAATAATAATAAAATAATTATTATTATTTTATTATTATTGAAAACAAGGCGAGCCAGATCTAGGACGATTCCATTGATATTGAGTTTTGTATAAGCTTTTAGGAAGATCTGTTCTCCGTATGTGACATGTTGACACATTTTCAGTCGGTATCTGGGTCATATAGAACATGACTGGATATCCTATACGGTCAATAGTTCCCTATGCGATGATTGGACTGCCATTCAAGAGATCTGTACATTCGGAAGTGCCAAAGTGCCGATATTCGCAAGCGACGTCGTTTGCTTAACTTAAGTTACAGACCTCTGGATTGCGATGGAAATCCACGTTGTACATGAGAGAAGATGCACTTCGTGAGAAGCTTTGCATTTAATATAGTCAGGACTTGTCGTTGCAGAAACGATGGAACTTTATTAGTGATGCAGTCGACACATTCATGAAATGCAATTGTTTTAATGAGGCCTTTATTTCATTGCGCATCAAGGCCGCGTGAAGGTTTGACATTTTCTACCTTTTTTTTTAGACTATGTGAATAGAATGTAAGGTTGGGCGGAAAACATCTGATGTAGAATACTAACATCTGAATAGATCTCATATACAAAGACTGTAAATGTCCACTTAATTGTTATTGACAGTTGAAGGAGAGTTCGAAGCTAGATGTAACGATATGAAAATATCCTTTCCCACGTTTTATTGGCAAATCTAAATTAGCACAACAACAACAGGAAATATTGCCAAAGCGGCCTTTTATTTGGATCTAGCTCAACGGTAACAGTGTTGTGTTCTTTGCGTCACTGTTCGATTGCCTTAGGGCAACTCGGACACGGTTACGAGCACGTTGGCTATTCATTAGATTCTACTTTATATAGGCAACTGTCCCACCATAAATGGGATCTCGGTATGTATGGACTGATACGAGGTTTTTACGACGCCATTACGTAAATTGTACGCGGACTTTGTACGTTCGATTACACTTAAATGAACATGAAACTATACAACAAAACTGTTATATTACAATATATCTTAAAAATGTAATTAGTGTTACAGTTTAGTAATTAACAATTCAGTATGTGATACAATATCCGTAATGATATAACACGGCGATTGAATTACGCTTGAACGACATTTTAATTGACACCAGCGACCAACGTCGCTGGCCGACTATATTTATCGCAACCAGTTTTGAATGAAAGTGACGTAGTTATTGGTTTTTTGTGTTGTTTGATTCACGCCACGAGTTAATTTGTTAATCGCGATACAAATATGTCGATTGGTTAAACAGTATATTGCATTGGCGATAGTATCTACTACAGGAGCGAATACCTACCATAGCTGGAGAAAAGCGACCCAGTGTCGGGTGACGCGTGCGCAGCCGACATCTGACACGTATTGCGAGAGACAAGGAAATAAAATAACTGGAATATATTTCCACCCGTACGTACAAATCGGTCGTACATCGAGACGCAATATGACATTTCACATTCGCACACGATTCTGATTCGCGGTAATCCAACGTTGTGCAATGCGTGAAATCAGAAAATTCACGCTCGAACTGTAACATCTCCGAAGACCTGATAAGAGAAACGACGCCTCTGCCGTTCGCACAACACTACCGTGTTGCCGTACATTTCAGTCGATTTTCGTACTACGAATAAACAACTTTTCACAATTCCATTTCTATGTAATACAAATTTATTGCGGGTATAGGTAATGTGATAGACTTACATATGTCGCATTACTTTTTCCCTGCGACGGTCGATTGGGCGCAGGCCGCACTGGCTGTGGAGGCACCTTTAACTGCCTTCGATCAAAGGAAGACACTTGACTACCAGTCCAGCCCCAACGGCCAGGACCATTGCTCCCGTGAGGCAATGAATATGATGACTGCGGTCTAAGGTGTCTCGAGCTAGGACCGGATAGTATTGGCCCGGCGGGTCCCCGTTGCGGCATAGGACCACCAGGCCCTTGAACATAGTGATAATGTGGCGGATTCGACACGGCTGCACCCCACATCTTCAAAGCACTTTTGACACTCACTTTAACACCATACAACACGGTTCACCTCATCGCACCAATAATCGCACACTGACACCAGTCGACATTCCATACACTTTCACAGATCCTTATGCCTTATCGAGTTATAAAACGATAATTAACCGATTACTCGCCATTTATTATTTAATTCGGTGATAACGTTGGTACTTTCAATTAACGAACTAGCGATCCGAAGGACCGTACAGTACAGAGAGACTGATTGAAAACACGAACACTCGGCGCGCAAGAACTACCGGACGCCACCGGGACGTGCAGAGAATTAATTGGCATTTGATAGACGATTGTTTCAACAGAAAAGGTCACTAATGACTGTGAACTAATTTGTACATCCATATAACGATAACAAAACAAACGGTCACAAAGCCATAGAACGATATATGAAATCAGGTTGAACTATAACGGAATCGGTACCAAATGACATGCCGAAACGTAAACACGAATAAACTGTCAACGAATGTTACAAAACGTAACATAAAATGAGCAGAAACACGACGGTTTCATATCAAAGTTCACATCACTGAATATGAGAATCCAATGGTAACTAAGACAACTACTGCACTATTTCCACTCCAGCGACCCCGAGAGAAATCTGTCGCGACACGACTAATCCATAATGACGGACGGCGTGTGAGTTTGAACGCATTTCAGTGTAGACTGGTTGCGTGCTGGCGGCGGTCGCGAAGCGTTCCACATCGGCCGTCCTGGCAGTTGCATTATGATTTTTCGCAAGGGAGCGCGGGTGTGAGAGCGACGCGCGGGCGGCGCGCGGCGAGCGGCGCCAGCGGAGCGTGCAGCACCAGCTGCTCCGGCGCAGCGCGGCGAAACTTGCGCGCAACGCCGACCACGGTGCACATTTATCGGCCGCACTGCCGTCGTGCTGCCGCGTCGCCTGCGATCCACAAATTATGCAAATGCGTACCCAACCCGCGGTGATACCTGCTCGACGTAACGGCACATAGTCGTTCTATGAAACGGCGCCATCATCCCTAATAACAGTAATAAAAAGACCACACAAAAGAGGGAAAGCAAAGAGGGTCGTTGTTGTTATAACATGTAGTTGAGTTCATTTCGAGTAGGCAAACGGTACGGAGTCACGTGTCAAAATTTTAATCGTTTCGCTTAGTATAAAAATGGGTGCACATAATTTGAGTGTCAACAAAACAAAACGTCCAGCAAAAATAATATTGGGAACGTTTGAACCGATTCGTCGAGAGAACGTTCCAGTTAGCGAGCGCGAAAGTTAACAAGACAAAGGCGTTACAAAACTTTCGTTGGCCCGCGACGACGAACATCTGTGCTGAGAGGTACAATAGGCCGCATTAGTATTCCGAGTGCGGCGCGCGCGACGCCAACGGCAGCAGGGCGGCCGGTCCCGAGAAGTCACCGCCCGCGGCTCCGTGCACCGCATACCGACCCTCGTGGACCACGAACATTCCACAGCACTATAATGTCAAAGCTACGCATCACCATAACAGTACGACATTGGGCAACGCGACCGACATACATTAGTTGGTTAACGGCCCGTTAGATCCTTTTGTGAAAACCATCACACAACTCGAAACAATCGCAAAACAGATAACCGGTGTTTCGTGGAAAGATTCGAGAGAGAACATGATAATAATACATCACAGTGTGATTTAAACATCGATACGAACACCGAAACGAGGCGATCAACAGGTGCAAGCATCCACTCTCGACGAATACACCTACCTACACTGATTCATATTAGACATCAGTGCCGAAACGTGTTATCAGCTGTTAAACGAATGCGACTATACCGTACAATTTGACTTGATCGCTTGTTTTTTTTTTCGAAATGTAACAATATCACACAATTGCAACACACACTCGACAGTTCGATCGTTGGTTAGAAATTATTTTTAAACGTATGAAACGATAGCAACGAACGATACGAAGCCATCCGACTGACAGACTGCGAAGCCTACACGTGACTAACATTGTATACGAACGTGTGGGCACACACAATGCGTGCGAGGAACGGATACTGGCAACTGTTTAAGGATACGCCGAAATTACAATAGATTACCAGGCACGATCAAATGAAACTATGTAAAAATACACAATTCATTCATTACAGTTCAGTCTGATGTTAATAAACAACCAAATTAATTATTGACGAACATCATGAATCACAAAATATGGAAAACATTTTACTTAACATACACCTGTACGTACGTATTTATCAAACGATATAAATATAATAATATTGAAAATGATGTCCCAAAATTGATTTTGTCACTTACTAATAGTAATTCCTACATGTACTACGACACACTTCTCCTCAGTAGAGAAATTAGGAGATATTATAAACATTTAAATAAATGAGAAAGCATCCATTATGAAAAGTAACTCGTAGAAAACTACTTTTGTATCTATAGATCCGCTAAAGACTGAACGCATAAGATCGAACGTGTCGCTAACAATACTTAGAAATGATTACATTGAGAATGCAAAAGCAACTAACAGTCCATTACCAATGTACTAGAAATCGAGGACACCATATGAACACAAGAATAAAATTGTTCTAAAATGTGCTAATTTCTAATAGGATTGAAAGAAACCTTGTCGTTGTAAAGTTTTAAAACTTTGAAATATAACTTAAATCTCGAACGAAGCGCATGGATTTAAGTATGAATGCACCTTTACAATCCTAAATACTCCTACACACACAAGTACTCGTAACTCGTACACGTGGTAGTTGAACAGAGCAACTCCCAACTTCTAACTGGTGTTAGGAACGTTTTAGAACATAAATCGCAGTAAATGCATTGGTCTCTGAATTTATCACCACAATTCGGGTTTCATTGTTCGCTTAGATAAAGGCGGTATTCCCTTAATTCACAATCAGAATGCGTTGCGTTGATACGGCACAATGAATATCGGTTGGCAATTAAACTGGAATTGGTTTAGAAGGAATCCAATTATTATACGGCAATGTAAAGATACAATAATACAAGTCAGCAACAACAAAACACAGAAAGGTAATTTAAAAATGTCAAAATATGTTCTTCATGTCATGATCATGGCATTATGGTTTGATACTGAAATGATTTTAAGTATAATAAAGGATTCGATGTTACACAAATTAACACATTTATATGGCGTTACGAGCCCAATAAATAAATAAATATAGAAAAAAGATCACATCGCATCCGAGTTCCAACGTTCGAACGAACTAACGGGGTAGAGCACAAAACATCCCATTTGCGTCACATCGGAAACGCATTAAGCGACGCGACATCGCCGTAAGAGCGCAATATCCGACCGGCAATGTACCTCAGCACGGTAGGCGTTCACCGCACCGCATCACCAACTTCACAAACATGCAAAACTGCTAATACATCATGTAGATCATAAACAAAACATTACAACTCATCACACATAACGTACAAAATAATATATATTCGCATGTATGTATATATGGGAGTGTACTTCACTGCTCTGCTTACTCCTTCGAGGATTACAGGCGTGAAGTTACGTTACGTTTTATATATTAGTCAAAATCTCAGAAACGATTTTGGATTGTTCGCATGGCTTCTTGGACTATCAGATCACTATCAGATCGGGCGCTTCGAATGATATACATACAATAGCGCGAAAATCATGAATATTGAAACGATCCATCGATAAATTCAAGAACCAAATTAAAAAGCGGCATCTCGTAAGTAATGACGGCGAATTTTAATAACTTTAGCGACAGGCTCCGCGAGCGCCCGTACTAATAGCCACTTGAATTTTCACGTTGCTACTAACTTAATTTGGGCAGCAGAGCTTATAAATTGAATAATGAGGTGCAATTTGACTCACGAACTAATAATGGACCCAATATTGGACCGATCCAATACTTGCCTCCGTCAACCTGGTATTTTTTGTGTTAAAATGTACCAGTAACCAAATTAAAAATCTTAACACCGCGCCCCTTCTGCAAAAGTTAGAGATTAGTAAAGAGATAAATACCGTCAGTAAATAACCACCCCTAACTCTCATAAATCAATTAATTAAACCGTTTTAAGAGGGACTTCGTCTAGTCGTTTTCACAAAGACAATTTTCGTCCCGAAAAAAAATTCGTAGGCTTTTTAAGTATATTAATATACAATGAAAACAGACTGGTCTTATAAAAGGGACAGAAAATAATTGAATGGACTCTCGATATACAAGAATAAATCATACACTAACCGCCAATTATAATGGTAATCAACCATAGACTAGGGTGGTGTAGTGTCTCGTGTTTTTTATCAATAGTATATAATATTAATTCATCTCTTTCCTGCTCGATCGTGATTAGAAATTTATGTAGATCAGATTCTTCTCAAACATTCGAGTGTCGGGGAGGAGTGGAAAATTCCAATAAAATGTTCACATTGCCTGAAAGTCTTATTTAAGAGCACTCGATTATTCAGTGTGAACGGGGGCTGTGTGGGGCGAGTGCAGCGGCAATCGTCCGAAAAGAGCTATTTCCACCTGGCGCGCTGGAGATAGAGTAAAATCGATGGTTGAAGTCGACGTACTCAAACAAAGATGGATCTACCAGTACGTACCCTTTAGAAAAGTTTCAAATAAACTATACGTTGAGAACATTGAACGGAATCGTACCTTTCCAAATACAATTTTTACTTTGTTTATCAATATTACCAATTTGTTAATTCCATACATTCCATATACTAAAAACTTTACACATATAAAATTGATGTGTACAAAACGATAGTAATGGCAAAATTATTCAGGTAGTTAACAACATAGATATTTGGTACACAATCTTAGTATAGAATATGGATAAGTGCTCTCGGTAGTAACAATAGGTTTCATGTAAATGTTCGGCCAATAATGACCCTATCATCGGTTTATATGTCTCAATACTTGGACAATAACGGTAGGACATTACATAAATATGTCTCTAGAATGTATTGTAAACGTACAATTACAAAGTGGTATACGAATTGGTAATATTCTACACACGTTCAAGTAATGACTCCATATACGAGTAGTACGTTCTTCGAGTACTTAACAGCGAAGTATAATATTTGAATTTAAAAAAGGAACATTGGAACGAATTTCATTATAACATTTTTCTTCTTTTTTTTATAAAATTCAAGCATATCAGTTACATACTTTCGTAGCGTTATTTCGAAACTAAAAATATTTTATACAAATTGTTAAAAAAAAAAATTAAATATACACAAACATTCAGGACACTTTGTAATAATATACTTGTGAACTAGTTTCCTGAAACGCACGTGGAATAACATTAGCAATTATTACCTCTTTACCAAATCTGACACAGTGCGCATTCGATCATTATAAGGTCTTATTTTACTATTAAGTGTATCTTATGTTACGCCTATCGCCATGTATAACACATTACCCCCGTACGTTGAATCATTAAACTGCCTTCAGCTTCTTAACGTCCCACGTAATAAAAACTAAAATACTCCAACGAAATCCTATTATTACCCCAAAAAATCACCTGAGCCTCAAATAAAAGGACGCAATTTTCTCCTCTAATGGATATATAACTTAATCAATTGTCACTTCTCAGAAACTTGTGAGACTTGTATAAATACGATTTTTGGCAGGATGTTTATTTTGCTACATAAGTATTCTTTAAGAACTGGTTCTACGAAACTCGACTCCCGCCGGGAATTGCGGGAGCGAGCTGAAAGTACTCATCCTTTGTGTTTTCCGACAATTTTGTTAAGATATTCTTTCTGCTAGGCACCTATTGACTATACACCTACACAAGTACCGATATCAAGATCTATGTATTCATGTTAGCACAAAACCAATCTTAATAAAACGTTATGTACTCATTTATATGTCATTGCAAATACAAAATAAAATGTAGAAATACATGACAAATACATATAAAACTATTTCGATTATTAGTATCAGACCACAAACCTTACGGACTTGACAGCACAGTTAAACATACCGTAATCAATAATCAAAATCATGAACTAATTTATATTTTAATTGTCCGCAATGATCGCTTCCATAATAGGCCTTATGAACGATTTGAACGGTGCTCACAGCATTACCCAAGCAACTGATGAAAAAATTAACAGTGAAGCAATCCATGAATGCAACACGGTCTTACACCGGGTACACGTATAATTTTGATTATATCCCCTGTGACGAGAGTATATATAAAAAACATCACGTGTTGTAGCCATATGTCGTAACAACAGTAGCGCGTTTGGTGTGCACTATAAGGCCGCGTGTATGTTTACGGGTTAGAGATACGAGTAAATAAATAAATATAGTGGTATTGTAATGAAGAGCTGTGGCCTCGCGCACTGCCAGTTACCGAGTCCCGTTATCCGAGTCGCATTTGAATAGAACTGCAACCAGACTGCTTATTAATGGAGGGCGTCGATCAAATCGCCAGGGAATCGCGACTGTACGCAGGATGTGGGACTATTTTCGTAATCTCCTGTGGCGAAGGTCTTTGTCGCGGAATATGGAAGTCGCACACCACGGGAATGAATAGTGATACGTTTTCACAATGGCTTTTATGTGTGCGTTTATGAACGAATAATTTATTAAACATGGTGACAAATTAAAGAATTATGAATCTATCCTTTAAATATACTGCACAATTTTTTTTTACTATAAATTTTCACCGAGACACATCTATGGAGCGGACCCGGTAAGGCAGGTTAAGGTTAATCCTATTAGAGGTCACAGGTTCATACAACTGTCGGTACGTTCAGACGGATAAGTTCCAGCGGCTTACCGCTTAGGACGAAAGCAAACTGATCTGGTTACGGTATACGTTAGAAAATGGGTCCATAACCGTGAATAGGATCCGTGTTGGTTTACACAACGCTTTCTTTCTTTTTACAATGAATCAACAAAAGATTAGAGATATTTTTTTACAAAATAGACAATGAAAAAGAGAAAGCACAAGTGTAGAGAAAGAGTGAATGGAAAAGTTTTATGCGGATAATAATTACAATGTATGTAAATAATCATGTATGGTTGGATCATGAATCCTCATTACAATGAGACGCCGTCAGATTTTTTTTAGCAATATATTGGATGATCTGTTTACATTGACTTTTTAGTTATAAAAAAGAATTAAATGTCTTTAACAAGAACTACTTCTAAAACAGAGTCAATTTTCACTATCATTACGATAGCTTTCCAAGTTCAAGGTGATCCGCCAAATTGAAAAGGTAAGGTCACTAATTACATTGGAATGCCGCGTACAATGAAAGCTAAAGGCGCCCTTTTGAAGCTACCCAATACCTCTTCAAAACTTTCCATCCCGTTTAAACCCTCTGCAATTTAATTAACAAATCGGCGGTCATTCGGTCCGCCTTTTTGCATGTCCCGTTCCAAGTCTGGATGTTTGTTTTATTGCGTGTTTATATGTTATAAGATTTTGTTTCTTGAATTAAAACGAATGAACGATGCGTGTAAATAATATGTAGTCCTTAAAACAATGTAATGATCAAATTTGGTGGAACTTTTGTGAAAATATGTGATACTAATTTTGTGTAAATAATCAAAAATGTAGTACAAGAAACGGTCGCATTCTTCGTCGAGCATGATCTAGCCACTGGGTAACTACAGGCATGTTCTTTTAGGAACCTTTTTAACATCCCCTTATGAAAATCGAAACTTGAAAAGTTGGGTAATTATTACTAACATAAAAACTAAAGACAATCAAAAAGTATCGCTATAATCGAATGAACCACCAAGTCTACCCACGTTTTCATACCATACCAAACTTCAACATGTACATATATGTAACCATATTCATACATAACAATTAAATAGCACAACTCAAAAATACCAATACATTACGAAAATTTTCATGAATATAAGTCCGTGGTCCCCAACACGTGGACTGTTTAAAACAATAAGCCGCGTACAAAAACGTTTAATAAAATCCTTTGAACAATTAACAAAAGCTTATTCATTAAACGCGATGGGGAGTTGGCGGCGCGGCGGGGGAAACTTTAATGAACGCTTAGTTACCTGTCTCACAACACTTTCCTTAATCAATTCCCAACTAGAAAGCTCTGCACAATACTCTTATAACAAAGGTTACTTACTATTCCCCTACGCTACAACAGTCTATGCGTGTAATCGGCATATATCTCATTAGTTATTATGTGCGTAGCATGTTTAAGAAGTTAAGACATACAAATAGGGTCACCACCTGTCATCGTGGGACATGAACGTAACAGGTGAAACGTGGGAGTGTACTACATTCCTCTGCCTACCCCTTTAGGAATTACAGGTGTGATGGTACGTTTATGTGCGTAACAATATACATTACATACACATGTGGCTCATAAAAAGTTATGCTTCTTCACTTCTTATTCTGAAAGGGCAACTATGTCGAACAGCGGACCGAAAGCAGAGATGTTGACTGTGATAAGTTTCACATCAGCGCCTATTTTAAA
>DWME01003497.1:0-18170 GCA_018244795.1 Parelbella ahira ahira
TCCACTAAAATTTTATTAGTATCGAGTTAATAAATGCACCGAGTCAAGCCGGTAAATATATAATCATGTGTATAAATCCTCACGAAACATTTAATAGTAAAATACATAGTAAGGATATGTTAGAATTTTATTAAGTTAATTTTTTGATTTCGTTTTTGTATTTAGTGTTGAATAATTACTCCTTAAACAAGTCTTAGCACGTGTATTTTAGTTCTATAATAACTGACCTTTACTAACTTCGCTATGGATTAACAATGCCAACTTACGTGTTGTAAAATGTAAAAGGTTCTCAAAAGATGTTCACCGTTAACAATAATTGGAATGCATGTAACCTAGCAACACGCAGTATATTCGTAACATTTCCCAACTTACGAAACTTACTGTTTGTTTGATGCGATCAAACAACCACTGTTTCCGGCGACGCCTTCGCCGCGGACTTATACATTTTAAGTTCCCTCGGAAACAACTTCCGCACTGTAACACGGGCTTCATCGCAAACTACTCGTACTTTAAACATCAAACTGAACGTAGGGGTCTCGAATCCTTTGTCTACACAGATTTCTTTAGTACTATTCGTGTCGGTCACCCTTTAAAAAAAATCCTATTTCAATTATCTAATAGGTCTAAATTATATTTCACAAAGTAAGCAAAGAAAGAATAATATCAAGTCTGTATTTCCCCGAGGAGGTAGGCAATGGAGTGTAGTACACTCCTACGATTTACCCGTAATGACCCACCATGAAATAGAAGGGGAGTCTATATATTTATAAAAATATTACAGTTTATGTTGGATCACTAAAATTGCTGCAAAAATTGATAGCTGAAAAACTTAGCTGCAACTGTCGAGGTCAGCATGTAAGTTTTTTCAAAATTCATAATTGTTTTAAATTAACACTCAAACCAATTTGTTTGCTTAAAGAAATATATAAGTGCAAGCCAATGCATATTTTTAATCGTTTCAAAGCAAAACTCAACACAGAGTACTGAAATATGCGATTGTTCGTTTGCGGGAGATACAGGCGTGATGTTACTACTGAGATACAAATTACTCGTATATCCTGGTATTGAGGATATACTCGTATGTAGCATAGAGCCTTTTGGGAAGTAGGATCCGCGCGAGCCGCCGCGGCCGGGTGTCGATGTGACACCGAACGAAAACAATTGCTTTTATACTACAGGAATAAATCTAATGTTGATAGGATCTAGTTCACTATACATTCAGTAGAAACATGGGACGTATGCGATAAGCGTGCCACTTTCATATTCCGTGAGGATTTCAGTATTCTTTATGACATATCTTCGTAACGCTACAAAAATGTCAGTCACTTTTAAGCGCGATATAAATTGTTCCTCGCAGTAACGACCACATAATAATTTAAGGCCTTTGTGCATTCCTAATGGTTCAATCGAGGATCAGTGGATACTTCAAAGGAAATGTTCTCTTTTCAAATTCGTAATACAACAATTACTGCGACCACAAGACTAGCTTGACGGCTGTGTTTGAATTATTTTATTTTTTATTTTTTACTATTATATTCACTGCTTCTTTGTAATTGTTTACAAAGATGGTTAATTTAAAATTTCTTATGTAAAAATTGAAAATTCGCATTGTTCAATTAAAGTAATGAGAAGTGCCAAGCAAATATAAGTTCAAGTAATAAAAGCCCTCTACAGAATAAATAATAATGGCAAAGGAATAGATAAATTAGTTAAATGGTATAATATTGAATTTATAGTCAATAAAAATATAATACCTACAAACGAATGTTAAACTAATTGTGAAATGTACATATATGTATATAAGCGTGTTGTAAAAAAACGCTTAAAACAAACTTTGTCGCAGCGGGACCGCGAAACTTTTATTCAGAGCCGTTAAAAACTGTCGAAAAATGATGTGTTGTCTACGTTCAAAGTTACTGCTATACTATCCACCAATTCGTTAGAAGAAATGTTTTCATATAATAAAGTACTTTACCTAGTTCACTGCTGGTCTCCGCCTCGATCACTTGGGCCACAAGATCCCTGACCCTCGAGTGCATCCGAGTGAGGTGAACACGAGATCTGCCATGTCTGATTAGCGTCCTTCCATGCCTTACGTGTTTCACATCACTTCTAAAATCACATTGCACTAAAGACGCGAAATATATGAATAATAGCGTCCGCATTTTAGATAACCATCATCACGTGCGCACAGCTCGAGCGCCCGACAGATACTGGCGCGCAAAGCTGTCTACTCGTTGCTCCTCCACGGATTTTTGTTTCCGAACTTGTGTTCTGATCTTATTAAAAACAAAAATTATTTACTCTCCATTAGTTTATCTCAGCAACAGTCACTACCGACCCGCTCGACGCTTGGAAATGTTAGTGACAAGTTTGAAACCGATGATCGGTTTCGTTACAAACCGCGACTGTTTGTCGGTTGCTAATAATTTTCGCTTGTCATAAACACAGTTGTTACATCTAATTGTCTATGTCGATTGGAAGCTAACAATGAAAGCATGGGGCTGCTCGGTAGTACAAACTAGTGAAACGACGGAGTATTTATCTCATCGAAACTTAACAGGAATTCTAGAATCTTCGAAATAAATATAAACATATCTCAGTTCATTGAACAGTGAGTACGCGTTGGACCATTATAACTAGAACATTTTACTAAGCTTATAATTTGACTTCCGCGATGACTAAATTTCAATTGTCATTGTTTCTGGACGGAAAATAATCTAAAAAACGCATCCCTTTCATAAATGGATAGAAAATTATGTCAACTTTGTGTATTTATTAAAACTTTTACTACTGACTTTTGCAATTATGACTTTTCTTACGTTTATTATATTGTTTTCGTGACTTCAATAAGGTTATTATGGTAAACGAATACGCGCCCGTAGTTTATTGGTGATAGTAATTAAAAATAGTATTCGTTGTCCAGGCAGATCATGTTATAACCCATATGGCACGAAGTTTACTATGTCAGTACGCTGCTAACAGAGGTCCGTGTTCGATTCCCTATACGAGGCGTTTTGTGCTAATTTATGAATTTCCATGACACCTACATGGTGATAGACATCTTAAGGAATATGTTACTTATGTACTAGATAGCATACAGAAAATTTTAGGATTTAATTCTTCAAGCTTAGAGCGGCCGCAGAGGCCTATAATTTTTATATTGCTTCTTAAAATTTCGATAAGATTAGATATTCTAATAAAATTTTGAAGCTAGCTTTGCAAGGTTTTCAAAGTATGTTTTTGATTCCTCTCTTTTCCTGTATCTGTCATATTTTTCGTCAAAATTTTATGATATTTTCAATGAAGGTCAAATATTGATTACACAACAGGTTAAAACATAATATAAGAAGAATATTCGTACTAGAATTTCTAATAAAGCGACAGAAAGACAAAAAAATTAAAGAGATCTTAGATCATATCTGAAGGAAGTCCTCTATCGGTATAATGGTTATGAATAATTTTACAGCTGAAAGATTCTTAGAACAAAGAAATTAAAATATATTGGAATATTTTTTGTAAGCAAAACAAATGACAAAAAGAACTCATTATTTTTTATATAATGATATTCAGAAATGGCAAGGTGCAGGCGCTACTGCGACGTATCTGCGGCATTTAATTTGATTTGGATTCGTTCCGGAAATGAATAAACGTAACTGGTGATACATGCGGTTGTACTACACTCCGCTGTCTACCCCTTCGGGGATTACAGGCGTGATGTTACGTAATACGGATGTTCTTCCGAACGGATTTAAGGGATGATTATGTGAAATTAATCATCTTGTTATTTAAAAATTTTGGTATCAATGTTGCAAGAAGGTACACACAAACAACAATATAAATATGCGTTTTTAAGTGATTACTTACCTACTGTCTATAGTTCGAAGAGCTATCTAACTAAAAATCTTCTTCAATTGATCTTCTTGAAATTAACAATCGATATCCTGCCGATAAATGATAATAATGATAGTTATTTTCTTCGAATTTCTTTGTATACACGACAAACTATGTCTTAGGCTAGGCGGGGAAGTATGCGACTTAGGCTGGGCTGGCTAGCTGAATTGGACGAAACTAGTATAACGCTATCTGTTCCCAAACGAGGATGACCTTGAAATATTGGTAACCAGAGAACTAATAAATTATATAATATAAATACATATTTCTAAAAGCATAGTTTTATAAATTACTATATATTCAAAGGGTAAATACGTGCCCATATGCAGTGCTTAACTTTAGTCGGAATGAAATCGACGACTCTCGGCTCAGTACTCAGGACCACTAGCCAGCGGAGTAACAGTGAATTTATAATGCATTTAGGCGTGGAAAAATTTAAGCAATACTAAACTAATATTAACAAAGCAGATAGCCATGCTTCAAGTAGGAACGAAGTTGGGCGGAAGGCGTTGGAGGTTTAATCATACGTTAGGCGGACACTCGAGGCCAGGCAGACTCAACTATAACGCAATATTCAATTGTTTCAAAGCTCAGTTCTTAGCTACCGGAAACTAACTTCATCGTAGCCTGAGATTTTGTGTTAACACACACGTATTATTTTCTTATTCAATTTTAAACACGAAAAATAAAACGATTCGTGTATGGTTATCTATTTCAAATACTTACTCGAATGTTCAAATCTTTGTTAAGGCATCTGGAAATAGCATCTCCGATTTAAAATTGTGAAGCAAATATATACATATATTTGTCTTCCTATCAATTTGTTGTATGCTTCGTAACTAAATATGAAACCATTTAACTCGAGCATATTTTTTGGGGTTGACCCGAATAGTTCCGGATCTGTACGAGATTCTTCTTCATGGGCTACCACCAACTGCAACAATGTCGCTTTTTTTAATTTTTTTTTTCGCAGCGAGGTCGGGTCAGAGACTCATTGCTCGCCTCGGATATGTATGAACCTAATAGGAGTAACCCGATAAAACAGGAACAATCGTATTGTCATTATCGTCTGTGTGGGTTATGAACAAGTTGCAGCGGATTTGGGCCGCACTTAGTTCAATCGGTTCAGTTGTTAACTTACTCGTAGTTCAGTTCATGTAAGTAAACAAAGACAATATGAAGTCCTTTGCGTGTAATGGTATTTTAACATTACTGGGACTTTGCCCGCAAGTAATCCACTACTCCGAACAGTAAAATAATATTTCAAAAGTCGTTTTAAAATACATATACCAATCTAAGCAAACACCTGGTTCTATTTCTATTAGCGTTACATGAGTGCTACGGCGTAGCATCCTGATATCTACGCGACGTTTAATTTGGACTCTATTATATGTAACTATTATTCATTTATAGTTTTATTCAGTGAAAAACTTATACTTATACATAAGAATGGGTGTCCTAATGACTTTATCTTATTTTGAGACTAATTATCTTATAATTGTCTCAAAATGAGCATTCTTATTTGAGCACTTGATATCACCATTTCATATCACTCAGCATTTTATTGAAGTGCTGAAGATCTGAAGTGCTGAAGATCTCTTCAAAATGTAAATATACACTAAGTATAAGACAAGAAAAGTAATGCAAGTGAAACAGTGAGTACTCAGGTCGCGTCAATATTGACAACGTGTTTATCCGGTTATCACATGTGTAACCTATCTCATTTAAGCTTAGATGTATGTACATTTATTTCCTTTGTAAATTAAAAAAATCGTTACAGGTTTCAAACCATTTTTAAAATTGTATGTTGTTCCAGGAAAATTATATGTATTTGTTTCTTGCTCTACCTTTAATACTAAAACTAGTTTTGTAGATTTCATAATTGACTTGCCGTAACAAAAAACCCAACGAGGTTCAGCCCTAAACGCGAAAGCAACACGCTAACTTGATTATAATATAAAATATATAAAATGAAGCACAGTTGAATTTTGTATATAAGAAATGAATGCAAAAGGTTGCTTTGCAGGCATAGACCGAGCTAGACAGTCTATAAGCCTTGAAAAGGTTAATCTTAGAAAACTATGTATACACATGGAATAGTTCATGTCTACCCCGAAGAAACAATTGGGTACAGCAACAAAGAAGTAATTTTTTGGTTGTTTATTATTAAACCTTTCCCAGCTACCTATTGCAGTATTATAAATATGATTTTGCGAATGTGCAGTTATAATTTTGCGTGCCCTGCCCGCTTTGTCTCCTTTTTTTATTTAATAATCTCTTTTCTGAGAAGGCTGCCCGGAAGAGATCGCTGTTTCAGCGGCAAGACCGCCTTTTGTTCTTACTCAACTTTATTAGTCTTGTTTTTTTGTATTTTTTTTATGTGGTGTACAACAAAGTGTTTTTGTATTGTATTATATTGTCTGCCTCGTTGGTCGAGTGACTGCAAGCGCGACTGTCGATCGGGAGGTCCTGGGTTCAATCCTGAGTCGGGTGATATCGGATTTTTCTAATGTAGAACTTGTGGTAGTTACTCGGAGTCTAGAATTGTGCTCGGTATATGGCAATAGGCTCACTACCTATTTCATGAGACTTAAACGTAACTGGTGAAACGTGGGAGTGTACAACACTCCTCTGCCTACCCTTTCGGGGACTCCAGGCGTAATGTTATGTTTATATTACGTATTTTATCGTACACAACGTCGAAGGCATGGCTAGTTTAAAATAATTTGAGTCAACCTCACTTAGAGGTCAAACTTAGTTCTTCACACGAAACTGGATCGCTAGCACGTGTACGGTACACTAGCTGTGGCTGTTGTGTCGTGCTCTGACATTTCAATCTTAGCTCTAGTAAACAAAAATAAAAAACATAAGCATATCTACGTTTCGAAGAACACAAACGCATTGGTTTTCCGTCACACAACTCACATTAAAGCTCTTATTATAATTGACAGGCGTGTCTGCAAATTGCAACCGACTGGTTATATGCCTAACTCTAGCAATTTTCCACTGGTTCGTTTATTTTATTCTATTTTATTTTATTTGGAAAATTTACAGCTAACTTACATTCTAATTAACTTTTTGATAATACTGAGTGAAAGCCATTTACAAATTTTCGCTTGTAACATTAATAGGATAAAGGGTTTGTAGCACGTATCTAAGTATAACATATCTAAGTATAAATCGATTAATGACTATGGACGGTGTAACAAAAAGGGAATCAAAAGGAATGTATAACAGGAAACAAACAAAAAGAAATGAAAAATAAAAATTAATCTAAATTAAAGAACTCCTTGGTAAGAAGACGTTTAAGTTGAGTGTCATTGGTGAAGAATAAATCTAAATCTACGTTGCGCGATGTTCTATTAAATAAGTTACAAGATCGTACTAAAAATGAATTTCGCCTATATTTACTTTTAGATGCGGGTACTGATAAAAGACAAGGCTTGCGAATATTACGTGAGTGCACTACAAGTTCCAGTCTGCCTAATAATTCAGGGCAATCAATCAAACCTTTTGCTAATTATAGAAATGATAAATCGGCTATATCTCTTCTCGTGTATAAGGGTAGAATATGAAAGTTTTTACAACGTAGTTTATAATTAGAATATAATTTTTTTGCTTTACATGCCGGTTTTGAAGAGTTCTAACTGCCCCAACAGTTAAAATTATTACATAAATCATAATTATTTTAAATAAGACATTACTATATCTTATAAGTGCCGCAAACATACTTCCTTCATACAGGTGTTGTGGGAACAGTGTCAACGAGTGTTCAATGTGCCGTTGTAGAGGAACGTTTAAGTTATTTGAATTAATATTGACAGTTTGTTAACTATCACGTTTTCCCGCCACTTCCTCGATGCGAGAAAATATCGCATAATATTCTATTTTACACTTTAATTACGTACACCGTTATTTTTTTACGCTCGGATTTATATAGAAAAAGCCTGACACTAGCGCACTAACAGTATATTTTGTGTGTAAAGGAAAAAAGCATTAAACAGATCAGAAGCGAAAATAAATTTTGCTTGTAAAATTTAATTGCCAACAATGTTATTCATTTTTAAATAATTTAGAATTTCTAGTAGTGACTCGGAGTCTGGATCTGTGCCCGGTGTATGGCAATAGGCTCACCACCTATTCATGGGACGTAAACTTAACTGGTGACACTTTGGAGTGTACTACACTTCTGTGCCTACCCCTTCGGAGATTACGGTCGTGATGTTACGTATGTTACGGAATATCATTTATTTTACTGTTTATAGCTGACTTGCCGAAAAATATATATTGCTTTAAATCAATTATTATATTAAAATGTCCAGTGAAGCGAACATGCAACAGCTAGTTATCAAATTGTAAATGTGAACACAAAAGTTGTAAAGGAAACTATTCCGTCAATATAAAATTTAAACATTTTCGACGTTAAAAACGGGCTAGCTTTTCTCAGCCTTAAATAGTGATTCTGAGCGTGCGAAGGAGACCTTAAGAATGATGTGACCTGTTTAAAATTTAGGTCAGCTGTCGAATGGGCTAGGTGGAAATTTGTAAAGAAATGAAACCCAAAAGAGACGTAAACATACTTTATGGAATATGCTGGGTAGAATATTTTTTGGTAGTTATTTTTTAAGTATCAAAACTTAAGATTGCAGAAAAAAAATCTATTAATTATAAGACCATAACATATATCTACAACAATTGTACAATACTGTACTAACAGTAAATTATATTTCCTTCAGTCGTGATAATTTTTTTATCCTTATTTTGTACAAAAATATTTCTGATTACATATTTTACAATATCTAAATTTAATTAATACCAATTTAAGGTCAGCTCTATACGTATATTCCACAGAGTACAAATATTACCGTTAGTATAAAACTTATACCCAACGTGATGACTTATGTCTCTTTGGCTCGTGTGAAACTGTGAAGTTTTGGTGTCGACAGCGAATCTTGAATTTCCAAGTCCCCCTGGACATTTGCCAACTTTTAACTTCATGTTTGAAACTGGCTCTTGGTATTTCCAGGTTGTACATTAAGGATAAGAAATTTAAACCTTACCTTTTTGTTTCTTTCCTATACTTAGGAATGGTTTAGATGATGGTATTGTATAGTTTTGTTTTGCAATATTTTTTATATAAAATACTAGATATATTACATATATACATTTTCAATTTACCAGGTATTGTTATACCAGGTATGGTATTCACCACCATCTACTACCTAGGTAGAGGTGTATAACATGACTAAATACACTAAAGATATAATTTATATAATCATCTCTTGTATCCTGTGATGATTTGAATAATAGAAAAGGACATAGTCTGCTCAGAATACTATTTTGAAATAAGCCATGTAATATTTTGAACAATAATAAAAAGAACTATAGCTGTAGATGTAAATAAAGATTTCCCATCTTTTTTATTAACAAATGTGCATACATACAGTTCCAGGTGCATGAGGAGTGTATGGGGAAGGATGCGGGTACCAGTGTGCGTGCTACTCCTGGCCGCGAGCGCGCTGGCCAATGACAATCAGGACAGGTGATTATTTATTTATATTATCTTACAAATCGTGACTCGAACGAGGCCTTGCAAGTTGTATTCGGTAATAACTATTTCATTTCTTGTAATGTAATGGTTTAATATAGATATCTGATTTTTGGATTGTAGTAAATTATTAAGTAAAAGTTATGATTTAGAATAAAATGTTCAAAAAAAGATATATGTTTAGTTCCTTCTTTAAGTGCAATATAAGAATTTCAAGTTATATGTCATGTCTACATAATAAAGTTCATATTGTTTATGTTTCAGGCGCTCCAAGCTACCGTTTATCGCAGATGCTGTTGGAAACGCTTTACCGCCACCCTCAAATGTACCAGCCACCGTAGGGAGCCCTGTAAACCTCCTGACCCCTGATAGATATGAATTTTACACTTTCGATGAATCGGGAGAGCTTGTTAAAAGATTAATGACATTAGAGGAAATCCAGGCCATTGTTGCAGCAGGTGAAGAAACCGAAGGCCTAGTAACATTTGCTAATGATAATCAACCAACAATTGCTTTTAATTTCAGCCAACCTCCTTATACAAAAGTACACAGCGTAGTTACAAATGTGCAAAATGTTCTCAAAGCTCAAATGGAAGCTCATAAAAATAGACCTCAAACTCAACCTCCCCTTGATACTCCTGATGTTTCAGACTCGTGGAGTTTAATCTTACCCTCGATATTTGGAAACACTGGTGTTGATATCGTACCGGATAAAACTTCTGATTCATTTATTACGCCCGAGACAGAAACTATTGAATTAGATTCACCACTCTTTGAAGATGAAAATGCTTTGGGTAAAGAAGGTGTAAATATAATTCCTAGCAGTTCTACGACAGAAGCTGCTGAGCTAATAGGTAAACAGCCAGTAAGGCAGAAGGTATCAGAAAAAACAAAAGTTCCCAGTATTTCTACAAGTACTACGATAACTGAAAAGCCTTATACTACTACAACTCCTACAACCACTACGCCCAGTACTACTCCTACTACCACTCTGACTCCAACTTCTACTCCTATTACAACTCCTACCACTACTTCTACCACTCCATCCACCACACCACTTCCTTCTACTACTACAACTCTCTCTACTACTACAACTCCCTCTACTACAACAACTCCTTCTACTACTACTACCATTACTACTCCTACGACTACAACTACTAGTACAACAGTGAGGTCTACAACAGCAGTTAGGAGACGTGTACCTTCTACAACAACAACAACTACCACAGTTAAACCTAGAATAACAACTACTAGTACTACAACGAAACCTACCGCATCATCTACAACCACCACAAAAAGTAAACCTTTTGTAACAACGACTATTCGGCCGCTACGTACTACTCTTGTGCCAAATAGACGAACTACAACAACAACTGTACTATTTTCTGAGGCGAGTACTTCAACATTAACAACAAGAAAACCTGTTAGCTCCTCTAAGCCATCTATTATAGATGATAGCAGCGAAATACCCAATACTGTTCCACTAAGCTTTGGTGCAGTTTTAGATTCAAGAAAACCAGTACAGTATGAAAAAATTAGTACCTTTATTCCTGTTTCTACTATAAACTATATCACTGATAAAACGACACGAAGACCTTTAATAACAACAAGAGTGACACCTACAATTTTAAGCACTACTAAGCGTTTAATACCGTCTTCAACTACGAGTATTCCAAAGATTCAGTCTACAACAAATACGCCATATACTACTATCTATCTTACGTCTGCAGCAAATGAACAGGAATACGATAAAAATTCTACTACCATAACGACACAATCAGTGTCACCTTCGACTACTGTTTCATCTACAGAATTTATTACTGTCGATAAGCAACAAAATGACCAAACTATTAACAACCAGTTCCAAGCTCAAAATGAAAACAATTCACATGATGTCAGTGCATCATCGTTACCTCTTTTCGATGTCGCTCAAAGTATAAGCCAAATAGCCTCTGATCTTGGAGGAAATTTCGCACCTCTACCAACATCTACCAATATATTAGATACTACAAAGACAAACAGTATGGATCTGGAAAGTAAAGAAAACCTAGAAATTGACATTCCAATAGATAATGACAATGAGCAAAAGATCCAGAATAATAATAACTCTGATAATTTTGTACAAATATCAACACTTGATCCGCATGAGAAGGACGGTAACAAGATAGTGACAGTAGGTTTTACAGATAACAATAATTTGCATCAGCAGTTAAATCAAAAACAAAGTCCATCCACGACAACAACAACATCCACATCTACTACAAGAACAACAACGTCTATTTCTACGACAATAGATCCAATTTTGTCCGAATCAATGGAAGACTTATTATCTCAAGTAGTTCACTCAGCACCTGAGTCAATTGTTAATTCTGATAAAAATTATGAAACATTAAAACAAGAGAATGAGCGAGTGGTAACTGAAATCAATATGGAGAAACAGACTTTAAATGAAGAAACTACTTCAGAATCAGTCATTAAAATAGAATCAAGCACATTGCATACAGAAGTTGTTCAACCGGTTGTAAAAGACATCAATAATAACGAATTACATATTCATGGTAATCGCACTAATGAAACCGAAATACGACAAGAAGAAAAGATTATACAAAATACAAATAATAAGCAAAGTATTAATAAAGAGAGCAAAATATCTGAGGAAAACAACAATCGTCTTAAGGACAAAAATACACAAAACAAATTAGGCAATATTGAAGAGTCTTCTGTACAAGCATCTGGTGAAAAATCAGTATTGAACAATAATAATGATTCAATCTATAAGGTTTCAACTGCAATCATAAATAATAAAGTCGTATCTGTTACGTCCACGGAATCTTTCCCTAAATTAGAGTCGACAACAGCAAAATTAGATCCAACGACTAGGAAACAGGATGCCAATATTCTTCTTAATGCAGAAAAAAGCAAGCTATCAAGTTCCTCAGACAAAAATAGGCTATCGTATTATTCAAATCAAAAAGATAAAGAACCCGTCTTGTTTCCAAAAGTAGACGAATTTAAGAAAAAAATTCAAAAAGTAAATATTGATGACAAGGAACTCGCCAATGAAAGAAATAATTCTTGGAAATTAATTTCGACTGTATCTCCCCCTAAAGGTAATGACATAGGCAAAGAAAAACACAAAACGGAAGATTTTAATGCTCCAGACACAAACGACGACAAAAATATTATACTTGATTTTTCCAAGGAAAATCAGGGCTTGGAAGTTACTACTAAAGACTTAGGCGACGATATTACGCAATTTACAGAGCTGTGTAATGAATTGGCGTTTCAGTATTGGAACGATATTGTCAAAGATTTAGACAAAAAGAGAAGTTTCGTTTTGTCACCATATTCTATTACCTCCATGCTGGCTATGATGTTTATGGGCGCTAGAGGTTCTACATCGGGTGAAATGAACGAAATTCTGAAATTGGATGACATGGTAACTTTTAATCCTCACTTCACAATTAAGAATATTTCCGATTCCATCGAAACGAGCCCTGCGTCGGGAGTGGCAATTTCAGCTTTCATTAGAGAACTTTATAGCGATCGAAGTAAAGGAAAAATTTTAACTTTCTACAAAGAAAGAGCTCAACACTTTTATAATGGACATGTAGAAGAAATAAATTTTAAATTAATCAGTGATATCATAAGAAGGAGGACTAATTTGCTTGTAAAGAGATACACTTGGGGTAAAATCATTGAATATATGAAAACAAATACTATCGTCATGCGTCCTCCTCTAGCTGCATTTTCGACGAACATATTCCAGGTATTATTATAATTTGATATTTATTCATTTTATCAAAAAAAATTCTTAAGGCAGCCTTCTGAATTTGCGACTAATGAAATATACTGACGTTTTATTTTAAAATTTGTACCAGTTTAATTTTCATTTTAGAAATTTGAAGAATGTCTTAATTTCTTATTTTATACAATTTACGACTTCTTTCCACAGACTGATTGTTCAAGCTCATCTGTTGAAGGAAGAGATGGAGAGATGTACTTCGTGGTGTCTCCAAATGTACGTCAGAGGCGTTTGGTGCCTGTTCCTGCTGTAGTGTACAGGAGCAACTTCCTGGCTGGTTATGATCCAGTCTTAGACGCTACAGCGGCTGCTTTAGGAAATACCAACTCCGTTATTAGTACACTCTTCCTAATGCCCGGACAGCAAGGCAACGTGGTCCACGCTGAAGATTTGGAAACTCTTGAGAAACGCTTATTGGATTCTAGTCCCATGACACCCACTTGGAATCGCTTGCTGCGTACGTTGTTGCCCCGAGTCGGTCTGGAACTTCAAATACCAAGGTTCTCTCATAAATCGATATTTAACGTATCTTCCACATTAAAACGTATGGGATTGAAAGATCTGTTTGATCAAGAACATGCTGATTTAGGTGGGTTGAATGGGCCGTCTAAGGATCTCTACTTGTCTGACATGATCCAAACATCTACTTTCGTTACGTGCGGCGAAGGTGTTGTCGCTGAACAACATCACATAGAAGAATATCCGGAGAGTGTAGACCTTGCTCAGAGGAGTCGTACTGCGAGATGGGTTACTGGATGGGATGAGCCGCGTGACTACCAAAGGGCTTTCCATGATCCGCACGATGTTGGTGACGCAATGCATCTGCCGCTACATCTTCGACCGAGACAGGCACGTCTGCCGTCGCGGAACGCGCAGCCAGCTCGATTAAAGTTCGACAGACCGTTCCTCTACTTCGTGAGACACAACCCATCGGGTATGATACTATACGTCGGCCGGTACAACCCGAGGCTTTTGCCGTGAAGGCATTAGAAAAGACTGTTAGATTAGTTTAGTTAATTGTATTCCTATAAGGAAAGTGATAAGGTATACTGGCGCGTGTGATATCATATGAAAGTGGTTTGCGACGAGCGTTTACGTGACAGTATTACTTCATAAAGTGTTGGTATGCAGGTTAGTTAAGCAAGTACAGAAAACGGTATGTACGGCGCTACGTACCTCTATACTAATATGAAATAAAACGTGTGTAATTATAAGAAATGATTAAAAGTTGAATGTCTGCATAACTGTAATGTAGTATAGAATGTATGAAGCAAACATTTCATCTCATTATCATTATGTCGTTAATATAGTTTCGATTTTAGAATAAATTTGATGTTTTAAAGAATAGCTTTTTTTTTACTTATATTTATTATTTAAAAACTACAGATAGTATTCTCGGCATTCGTCGTAAAATAGTTTTAACTCGTTACATTCCGGCGTTGGCAATACCACTGGGCAATTCTGTAAAAAACAATCCATGTTACAAAGGAAATCTTTTGATAGAAATGTAAAGAGTCCTTAAATTTCTTTTACTACAACCATATAATTTGTTACAGACAATAACGCTCTATAAATATATTTTTTTAAATATTTGTATAGTAAAATAGATGACAACTCACAACATTTACGTAGTTTCTAATGCAGCCTTGGAAACGATAAAATTCGCAGGGTCTCAGAGGCATGAACATTCTGTATTGTTGCTTACAGTTGATTTTAGCGTTAAGCATTACGGTTGAGAAATCAGGGTTGAGGCCAACCCACTTGTCCAGGTGGATGAAGTATTTTTCATCGTCGAAGTTATTTTCAGAAGTCAGTAAAACGTATTTATTCAGAATACATTTCCAATGGTCACACTGCAATAACAAAAAAAATCTGTGACAGAGAAGTCAATTAAAAAAACGTATCACATCTTTAATTCAAATAATAAATAAATGTTCTATGACTGGGCGTCTTTTTGACAGTCTTGAAGACATCATTACATGTAATTTGAATTCGTGTTTTAAATAGAATTTACATGGCCAATAGTCTATTAAATTTCATAAGATTTTTAATATTACTTAAGCTTTGATAGGTGTAAGCAGAACATATTCTAACATTATCTTTAAGCAACCATGTATTCTGAAGCAATACCTGGGTTTCAATTAAAATATAATTATATTTTTGTTATAATTAGTTAGTAACTGAACTTGCCTCATTAGTTTAGTGGCTGCAGGCGCGACAGTCGATCAAGAGATTCTAGGTTCGATCCCCAAACCGAGTGGAATATTATTGTTTTTTTTTAAACTTCATATTTCCTGCAGTACCAAGGAAAGTGGATTTGTGCATGGTGTATGTCAACAGATTCATCCAATACTACATGGGACGAATAATACATGTGGTGACAAGCGGGAATACTATACACTTCTACCTATCCATTTAGTATTATGTCATGCTACTTACTGAATCAGCGGCCTCTCTGCGAAGACCAGTGACATTTGAGACACGATCAATGAACATCACAGCAAACCTTGCCCCACAGCCTTTGGCTATATCCCGTTTGAAGAAAGGTGGAAAAATACAGCACTGTCTTGTCTGTGAATATTTAAAATACAGGAAGAATTAAATAATTGTATTATTGTCATTTCTAGTACAGGATCATAATTAAATTTACCTTTTGATTTACTTAACATTTCGGTAATATTTTATATGTATTTTAATGCTTGCAACAAAAGTTAAAAAAGTGATTTAATTTTTTTTCATAATTATTATACAGCAAAAAACACTTGTAAATTTTAGCCTCATTGATTACTGGTTAGTATAGTAATTAGTAATATTAATTAATTTTCTAATTCATGCACTATAATCTTTTACAAGGCACTGTAAAGATACGTTACCTAATTAAAAAAATAGAAAGACTATGAAAAAAAAAACAAAGCAAAGAACATACCAATAATTCAGATGTACCATGACATTTCAGTGGCTTCGGTTGAGGAACTGGATATTGACATCTAACCTATTAGCACAACGTTATATTACCATAATATATCAAACAACATAAAATAAAATGAGAGCACATTTTTTAAACTCACATAAGAATAAATTAACATTAACACAAATAGCTTCATTGGTGTTGTTAGATGTCAAAATGCGTAATTTCAACTCTAACGTTTTGTACTTGCTACATTACTGTACTTGAGTGCAGCCGTATTCGACCGTTATAAATACATGATGTGATTCGAAATTTGAAGTTGTTTAAAAAATAACGAACGGATTGTTGTATCCCTTTGTCGTGTGTTATCATTTGTGTTAAGAAACAGATAACGGTTATTAACGACAATTGGCCTTTGCCGTGTATGAACATATGCAAGTAACTTCGATTAATACTGTATTTGTATATTTTTGTTAGCAGCTCATTATTTTCGATATTTTCAGCTCATTTCCGATAATTGCACCTAGTGAGGTAGTTCGTACTGCTTTACAACTTCTAGTTTTATGTTGCATTTTACAATTTATGTTTTGTCAACTTTATCTTGTTCACTATAACTAGGCTTAAACCTACGAGTATTAATAACAAATCAATACACTTTCCTATTTGATTTTGATTCATTTCCTGAAAAATTATTAAAGTACGGATTTCAATATTAATCATATCAATAAAATTTTAATAGGACATAAACGCATGCACGCAGGTATATACAGACATACGGACATCATTGTAAAAATAGTCGGTATAGCTTCCTAGAATTTAAAACTGCGAGAATTGGTAAAAACTCAAATTTCGAAATTTGGGTTGTAAAAAATAATTTGTATTTTTATATCGAGAAGTTAAAAATGTACAAGCTAACCCAGAACACCTTTATGGGGTTCGGTTAATATTGGGTCGTATTTTGTTGCGATTTGGATAAACAATAAGACAAATCAACGTATTATTTTGTGGTATACACATTATTAGACACTACGCCATCTGGTCACCGCTTAATGAATTACGTTTAAGCGAACGAAGATTACGCTTCTAAATTTGCATCGGTAGATGGCGGTAATGCTGTGCTTACAACTAAATGTATCATTGTGACTAAACATATAATTATCGTCTGTCTGCCAGATGGCATATGCATATCCAGCGATATGCAACATACAACATCAGAATCTTCCAAGTCTTCTATGTCAGGGGAAGTTAATGCTGATGCTGGTAACGTGGGCTTAGATCGCTCTATGTGTAAGTGGGACATTCATATTTAACAAAATTACATGAATGTTTATTATTTAAGACAAATGACAAATATTCTTTGGTTATTAATATACGAAACAAATAATAGAGGAAAGAATTAATGAAAAATCAATCTGAAAGTGAAATCATTTACTTTATTTATATTTACACAAATGTTATACAATAGTTTGAGATTGTCTAAGTCATTTGTTAGAAAATAATACTTATGTGATTTTTATAGAGGCTTATCGTCGATCGGCCGGTTTACAGGACTCTATATGATCCTTCAACTTCTTGCAGTTTTCAGTATCCTCCCACACTGGACATTCCTGTAATAAATTGAATTGTAAAGATTTATAAAACTTTTAGGAAAAAGGTTTGTGTCGTATAGGTAACTTAACGTCACTCTGGACTATTGGAGTTTTATATAAAAGTCAGACAGTATGGCTAAAACTTGAACTTAATTTAATACAGAGAAATATCACTGTATCTGTAATTCTCCCCGTAGAGCTTGGAAATATTTACGTGTGACTAGTAAGATGGCGTTTTTTCCTGTTCGCAACTGCATCCGTGCTTCTTATTTGCCGTCATATATTGATATAGGTCCACCTATCACACTACATTAAAAGTTAGTACAGCAATATAATCATAGATGGCACGATATATCGCACCCACGGTGCAACACAGTCACTTATGCAAATGATGTAATTTTTCAGGAGAAGCGTTTGAAAATTCGA
>DWME01003498.1:0-18169 GCA_018244795.1 Parelbella ahira ahira
CCTTCCTCTTTTCCTTTTACCATCCCGTGGCTGCCATTCTGTAATTATTCTCGTCCATTTTATCTTACTGTCCCTTGACATATGTCCTGTCCATCGCCATTTTAACTGTCTTATTTTCTTAATGATATCTTCCACCTTTGTTGTTGATCTAATATCTTCGGCCCTTTTACGATCTTTTAAAGTCACGCCCATCATACTTCTTTCCATTCCCCTTTGACATGTTCGCAATTTCAGTAGATTTTTATTGGTCAGTGCCCAGGTTTGGCAGCCGTAAGTAATGCATGGTAGGATACATATATTGAACACTTTCTTCTTAGCTACCATAGGGAAGGATTTACTTTTAAATATTTCTTTAAGAGACCAGTATCTTTTCCAAGCACACGTCACTCTCCTTTCTACTTCTATATATGTTTGATCTCTAAATGATATTGTCTGTCCTAAATATATATACTGTTTAACATACTCAATACTTTCATTATCCACTTTTATATTTATCTCTTCCCTATTTGTCATTACTTTTGTTTTCGCTTTATTAATGCTAAGACCCACTGTTCTGCTTGCGTCTGTCAATTGTTGTAACATTTGCTGAAGCGTATCGGCATTGTCAGTTATTAGGACTAAGTCATCCGCAAATCTTAGATGGTTGAGTTTTTTGCCGTCTATGTTGATTCCTATATTGTCCCATTCAAGCTCTCTAAATACACTTTCTAGAATTGCGGAGAATAGTTTTGGGGAGAGCGGATCCCCTTGTCTTACACCTCTGGCTATCGGGAATTCTTCGCCAACTGTTTCCAGTTTTATTTGCGCTCTGCTCTTGGCATATATGTTTTTGATTATGCGTATATATTTTTTTGGCACTCCTTGTTGGATTAGTGCTCTCCAAAGTGAATCATGTCTTATGGAATCGAAGGCTTTGCTATAGTCTACAAAAGAGATGTACAGGGTTTTACCATATTCTTGGCATTTCTCTGTTAGCTGTTTAAGGACGTGTATGTGATCAGTGGTTGAAAATCCTGCACGAAAACCCGCTTGTTCAATGGGTTGATGTTCATCCATTATTCTTGTTATTCTATTTAAAATCAATTTTGAAAATACTTTATATATATTTGACATAAGGCTTATAGGTCTATAGTTCTCAATTATATTTCTATCTCCTTTTTTATGTAGTAATATAATTATGCTTTTAGTCCATTCAGATGGTAAACATTCCGTGATTAAAATTGAGTTATATATTTCTGTGAGTTGGCTTAAGTTCTCCAATGTAGTAACTGAAGTTTTAATCATTTCATTTGTTATTTGGTCAGGTCCGGGTGCCTTGTCATTCTTTTGACTATTGATAGCTTTTTCTATTTCTTGTTGCAGAAAGACGGGTATGTCTTTTATGTCATCATCATCTAGGTTTATTGTTAAATTTGTGATACCTCGTTCAGCTGCATACAAGTTTCTGTAGAACTCAGTTGCTATCCGGATTATGTCTTTTCTTTTAGTCTCTTGCCTTCCTGTTTTATTGATTAAGTTCGGTATCCATTTTTTCGTTTCCATCAGTTCTTTTAAAGCTTTTTTAACTCCTCCTGTCTTTTTTATGTGCTTGTTAAGTATGGCAGTTCTTTTTTGGTTTTTATCTTTTTTAATACTATTGCTTATTTTCTTGCTTAATTCGGATATGGCTCTTATATTTTGTTTATTTTTCTCAAGTTCCAATAGTCGTCTTCTTTCTGCTATTAATGTTTTAGTTCCACTTTCTATTTGAGTTCGATTTGGTTTGATTAGATTTATGAGTAGTGGACCATATATTTTGTTTATATATTTGTTGTATTTTTCGTCTATTTCATTATTCGATTTATTTGTTAGTTGTAGGTTATTTGATAAATTTAGTTTTGCATTGAATTTGTTTCTACTTTTCCTCGGTGCTATACTATTTATTGTTGCTCTCACCATGCGATGGTTAGTATTAAAATTAAATTGGTTTAAGATAGTGACGTCTTGAAAAGCTTTTCTGTTGTTAGTTACTATGTAATCTATCTCGTTTTTATATGATCCATCTGGTGATAACCAGGTCCATTTTTTCCTTACATTTTTCTTATAGAAGCTGTTCATAAACGCAAGATTATTTTCTAATGCCATCTTAATCATTCTTTCTCCATTTTTGCTTCTTCTACCATAACCAAATTTTCCTACTACATTCTCTTCGCCATTTCGTTGATAGCCTATTTTACCGTTGAAATCTCCCATAACTAAAATGTTCTTGTGTGCGTTCTGTAAGACTGATGACAATTGCTCATAGAAAAGGTCTTTAACTCGCTCCTCTTGTTGTTCAGTGGGAGCATATATTTGGATAATTGACCAATTGTGTTTATAGCCCGGCAGATACATATTGAGTACAGCTATTCTTTCTGAAATGCCCTTAAATTCCTCTATATTTCTTTCTAGATGTTTTTTAACCATGAAGCCAACACCGTAGCTTCCTTTAGTTTCTCCTTTGTAATATAATATATATCCGTTTCGATCCTCAATACTTTCACCTAATCTTCTTACTTCGCTTAATCCTAGTATGTCCCATTTAATTTTCTCAAGTGCTAGTTCTAATTCGGTGAGTTTCTCTTGTGTTCTTAAAGTCAGGCAATTCAGAGTGGATATATAGATTTTTTTGTTTTCTTCTGAATTCAGTATTGCAGTATTCTTATTATTTTCTTTTGCTGAAGCTGGAAGGGATTGGTTGATATCCCCCACGGTAACCAGCCGGCTTGGGGGATGTGTGTTCATTTTTGTGTTATATGTTTTTCGTGTATGTGTTTTGGTCTTCCGGTTATCGATATGTATTAGTTGCTATTCCTTATTAATGTTTGATTCTGAGTAGGATCTATTTTTATATAATCTTTCGAAAGCATTTATTTTATTGATTTTTGGCCGACCATTCCCAGTGTCTGTGAATGTCTTTGGAGACTCAGATTGTTCTCTCTTCCTTTTATCTCGTGGTCCACCTATGTCATCCTTGACAATTAATTTATCATATTTTATAAATGCTATATGTCCCTTTTTCCTTTCTTCTTTTAGCTGTGGTATGAGTGCTTTCCTTTTTTCTAATACTTCTTTGCTGAAATCTTCTTTAACAAAGACATTTTTAGGCAGTTTCTTCTTACTTCTCAAAATTTCATTTCGCTTCCATGTATTTAGCAAGTTGACTAACACCGGGCGTGCTTCTCCTTTTTCCTTCCCAATCCTGTATGCTTTGTTAATGTCTTTTACTTGTATTTGTATGCCGGAAGCATTTAGAGTTTTTGTTATCATTTCTACCGTGTTGGCATATTCACTACATTCCTTGAAGCCATAGAATATCAGATTGTTCTCCTTTCTTCCTAATTCTAAACGTTTCACCTTCTCATTTAAATTTTCTACTTCTTTTTTAAGATATAGATTTTCTTCAATAATTGGTTTTAATTTCATATCCATTTCTTTTAATACTGATTTTGTGATTGAATCTGTTAATGTTTTAGTTTGCTTGTCCATTTCTGCTTTTATTTTTGTAAGTAATAATTGCATTTGTTCGTCCATTTCGGTACAATTTGGTAGAATTTTATTTTTGAGATATGACAACCCCTTGTGGATTGTGTGGAACGAAAGGTAATATCGTATTGTCAAATGTCAAACTTGTCAAAGACAATAATTTTGTAGGTTATGTTGTGGCACTGTTTTCTTCACATTTACAACGTTTTTAGGCACAAACCACACAATGTTTATCGCTTTTTTAGCACTTCTACTTGTTAATTATCTATTCAGTTGCGCGGATTATGGTTTTACTAAGTTTTAAACGGTTCAATGTTAATTTTTCCCAAAAGAACAATTTCTGACGTTTAAGCTGTTGAACGATCCAACCGGAAAACCAAGATATTATATACGATTATATAAATGTATGTACGTATTTATATACTTATATATTTAATAAGAAAATAATTAATTACGTGATTTATAGCTATTGAAACTTATGCAATTTTCACCGAAATCCAAGGTTGGCTAAGTAATAAGGAGGTCGCAGTGAATAAAACGATAAAATCATTACGAACTTGACCCAATAGACGGATAATGGTGATTATGGTGCGTTGTAATAGATGTTTTATTTCTGCCGTAATGCCGTCACGCCGCGGGTAGGACGGGCTCGTTGGATGACGTTGGTGACACCTCGTTTTGTGATGCCACCACAAACTAGTTTCACACATCCGCCCCACGAAGAATTTGTTTATTGTCACATAAACTTTTTATTCAAATTTTAAACTTGGTTACTGAACGTGCCTAAATGCTACATAGATTCGCTTTATGTCCAGCTACAAGTGCCTAGCTATGACACTAATTTACAAGAAGTGCCTAGATGTGACACTAATTCGATTTGTGCTTTTCACGAGACACTGCCTCAACGCTTAGTAGAGATGTTGGAACAATCTAACAATTACGCATTAGTGTGTAGTACTTTTTCATCATAAAGTTATCACAAATATGTATGCACAATACCAAGAACTTGTCGCTAAGTCAAATGGTTTAAATTAAAACAATTATAGTAGGTACCTACCTACTAAATTATATGTTACATTTTAAATTCGTTTTAAAAATCTATACGTGCAGTCACAACGGATTCTAAGAAGTATGACCACTTGGAATATTTTAATGTTGCGTCAAATAACGGAAATCCCTGACGCCCGTTGGGAATTCAATCGTGGATATTTTTAGCGACTATTTATTTCTGATCCTACAATTTCTACGAATAGATTGGTATATTGCTATCTCTATTTTTGACTGTTGTTTTGATAAATCTGACATTTTTTTTACATAATGCTAAGTCGGAACGATTCATGGTTTAGCACATAGACCTTCATGCTTCAGTACATATAGTTTAGTACATAGTCTAAAACACCGATGAATTATGATTTTTTTCCGCTATTTCAATAAAAATAGAACAGGAATACTAAGCAATAAATTCATTTATCCTATGTACAGGTTCTGAAACTAGCTAAATAAAAATTAAAGTATATTTCGCAGATGTGTAAATTATTGCAGCATAAGCCGTTAGTCACGAGCATATATTTACAAATTTAATTATACAAAACTAAACGCAGAGTTATAAATCCAACGAGAAATTTATTTATTTATGCACTGCAAGACATTTAAGTAAACGAATTCAAATTCAAATTCTTTTATTCATTATAGGGTATATACATACACTCAATGAAAGTCATGTTTTAGTCATTGTACTTCGGCTTTGTGCGCCCCTCAGGCTTATAGTAGACCGGAAGAAAAAATCCGAAGAAAAAAACTCCCAGCACTCTTTTAAAATAACAAAATTCAACAAAGTTAACCATGTTGCAGTATGGCTACAGTCCGATAAAGAGCACACGTGACAGCCATCGTGTGTGTTAATATCAGCCTACTGTCATTTGCTTACAACTTAGTTCTGTACCTATAATAAGGTGAGTTTAGAGACAGCCTGGTGAAACGTAACAACGTAACATCACGCCTGTAATCCTCGAAGGGGTAGGCAGAGGGGTGTACTACACCCCCTACGTTTCACCAGTTACGTTTAAGTCCCATGGATAGGTGGTGAACCTATTGCCATACATCGGGCACTGATCCAGACTCCGAGTCACTACTAGAAATTCTAAATTTAAAAAATCCTATAGTACCCGACTCGGGATTTGAACCCAGAACCAACCTCCCGATTAGCAGTCGCGCTTGCAACCGCTCGACCAACGAGGCAGTCGATGGATGTATGTATATTTCTATTATCATTTTTACAGTATCGGGAGCAATAGGTTCCTGTGTTTCGCTGAACGTAAAGGGGCCCTGTGTGTCTGACCAGGAGGTGGGCATGGGCAACACGAGCCAGTGGAAGATGTGCACATTCACACCCAGCACCACCGTGGCTATCTTTTTCGAGGTAAGCTTTCATTATATTTGGTATATTTTAAGGTTAGCTTTAATAAATGTAATCAATGTCAGAATGTTCTATTCTTATAAGATTCACATAAATTCTTTCATGTATCATTAACAATATTTATTATACACCGACTCTGTAGAGTTTTAATCACTTTTTTTTACTTCGTTTTAAATAATCTAAAGTAAAAAAGTCTAAGATGAAAATAATAAGGGTTTAATTATTTTTGAACCTTGATATTAATTTAAATGTAAGAAGTTTTATAATTAATTATGTTATAATATTTAGTAAAACATACTAGTACTTCATAGACACAGTCATACTTCATACAACACAGTCATACTAGCGGACCCAGCAGACGTCGTCCTGCCCGGAGCAGCAGTTCACAGTAAATATGTTAATTTAACGTAACATCACGCCTGTAATACCCGAAGTGGTAGGCAGAATATAGAATATTTAGAAATATATAATTATATTTAGAAAAATATTCTATATAAAATAAAGAATATTTTTCTAATTTAGAATTTCTAGTCGTAACTCGGAGTCTGGATCTGTGTCTAGTGTACGGCAATAGGCTCACCACCTATTCCATGGGACGTAAACGTAACTGGTGAAACGTGGGAGTGTACTACACTCCTCTGTCTACTCGTTCGGGGATTACAGGCGTGATGTTACATTTATAATATAAATTTGATTTATACTGGTCATTAAAGAAATTGTAACTTATATGAAACGTTTGTACTTTTGATATAGCGCCATCAATTGGATACTGACGTAATCCAGCTGACTAATTAATTATCTTACAACCCTATCTATTAGAATCTTACAATAATTAACTCTTTGTCTGATAGTAAACAACTAATTCGCATTTAAAATATTGCGACTGTAAATTCAGATATAAACTACCCTATCTTTCAAGTTGGATCAAACTGCACATATTGTATAAAATTTGATTAAAATCGGTTTAGTTGTTTAGGAGTCCATCGCGGACAAACAACTTTGCACGTAATTTATGCACACATATACATAATATAAATGTGAGTGTGTGTGTGTGTGTGGGCGTGCGTGCGTGTATGTATATATAAACACACACAATAGAAATGTCTACTGTCACATTTGGGGTCCAACACAATTTTTACATATTTGCAATAAATTTTTCTGTTTTATATTTCACTAGTCTTACATTGGGTTTAAACGAGCTACATGTTTTCTAATTAGACGATCTTTTTTAGGAATTTTAATTTACAATAATGAAGAGACTGATTTATTAATTTGTAAATAATGATAAATCAAAGTGACTAATATTTGTTTATTTATTATCTATTTCAGTCCTATCAGTCAACATAAGATCTAGATAGAAGGCGAGCCTGTACAACCTATACAACAAAAGATGTCATAAACATAGACTTGAAGAAATATGACTTAAAATGTTATGCTTTCACTACTGTCGTGTACAGGTGGTGAACCAGCACGCGGCGCCGGCGCCGCAGGGCGGCCGCGGCTGCGTGCAGCTCATCACGCAGTACCAGCACTCGAGCGGACAGCGCCGCGTGCGGGTCACCACTGCCTCCAGGAAGTGAGATATTTTCGTACTCACACTGTACTCTATGTGTGTTATATTCACATACCAATATATTAGATATAATTTCACTATTTACAATAGGGTTCAAAACACAATAATTAAATTCACAATCACAATATGATTCTAATAGGATACAGATTTCTTACACCGACCTGCATAATGATCTTTTTCACTTTAAGATATAAAGTTAATGACTCATCATCAGACTGCATCGTTGGTCGAGCGGTTGCAAGCGCGACTGCCGATCGGGAGGTTCTGGGTTCAAATCCCGGGTCGGGTGTTATCGGATTTTTCTAACTTAGAATTTCTAGTAGTGACTCGGAGTCTGGATTCGTGCCCGGTGTATGACAATAGGCTTACCACCTCTTCCATGGGACTTAAACGTGACTCCCCTGACACTCCTCTGCCCACCTCTTCGGGTATTACAGGCGTGATTCTACGTTTACGTAAATGACTCATAATTTGACTTTCAGTTGGGGAGACGCAGCAGTGAATCTGCATCATATAGCAGCTGGCTTCGACCAGGAGGCGGCGGCGGTCGTGATGGCCCGCCTGGTGGTGTACCGCGCGGAGCAGGAGGACGGGCCCGACGTACTGCGCTGGCTGGACAGAATGCTCATTCGATTGGTATACATAGTCTACGATAGCCAACTTTTACTATTGTTGGGAGATATTGTAACGACATTAAACAAGGATATTAAACAAAATTATAGAATTTAGTGAAAGATGTCATTACTCTTTTGTTATATGGTAAGCGATTACCACATTCTGAGTCATTTGTCGTCATACGTCATTTTTAAGATATTTACCCTCATCACCACAGGAAATTGTTCACAATTGGGTCATATGACACATGACATAAATTTTAGTTTGTAAGGGCAATCTTGCTTTGTTTAGAATTATAGAATTCATAAGCATGATGTTGTATCGGATTCATATGTATTGTACAAATGATTTATAAACTGTATGCTACAGTGTCAGAAGTTCGGCGAGTATGGCAAGGACGACCCGAACAGCTTCCGACTGTCGGAGAACTTCAGTCTGTACCCGCAGTTCATGTATCACCTGCGTCGCTCGCAATTCCTGCAAGTGTTCAACAACTCGCCCGACGAAACTACTTTCTATAGGTAACGTTATATTCATCTATTTTAAGGAATTTATTTGGAGATATCCACACCTTCATAGTCTTCACAAAAACTTGAAGTAATTGAATGGGTTTGGTAAAGCTTTTGTCTTATTACATTATTATGGAGGAAGATGAAAAAATTTAGAACCTGCAAATAGAATATTTGTAAATTGTCAAGAAATTTTATTCCTTTCATTTAGTTTGAATAAACAATATAATATAAGATAGACGCAAAGTGGCTGGCGGCAGTTGGATGCGACAAGCTGCAGTGGCGTGCTATCGAAAAGACCTATGTCCAGCAGTGGACAGAAATAAGCTGATAACGATGACGATGATGAAATAATATAATTAATGATGTTTCTTATATCTTTACCAGACACATGCTGATGCGCGAGGACCTGACGCAGTCACTGATCATGATCCAGCCGATTCTGTATTCCTACAGTTTCGGAGGGCCCCCAGAGCCCGTTCTTCTAGATACATCTTCCATACAGCCGGATCGCATTCTACTCATGGACACTTTCTTCCAGATACTTATATACCATGGAGAGGTATGTGGTCTGTCTATATTATCCTTAGATTTTATTGAAGGGGCAAGATATCTTTTTATTTGTCCACACGGGAATATATATTAATATTGTCACATTAATTAGCACCACCAGTAGAAAACTAAGTAAACTTTGCTCACAAGCGGTTGTTAAACTATGCAATGAACCAATTCACTTCGACATGTAAAATTTCTGTCAACTTAAATTTATACAAAGGATCGGGACCTTTTATTTAATTAGAATTTTAACTAAGGACGTGTAACTTAAAATTATCCCGTTTTCATTGCTGTAAAAAACCACTTTTGCGATATAATTTGAATGGATCGGTAAGACGTTGTTGTCGGCGGCGCAGACGATCGCGCAGTGGCGCGCGCTGCGCTACCAGGAGATGGCGGAGTACGAGAGCTTCGCGCAGCTGCTGCGCGCGCCCGCCGACGACGCGCAGGAGATCCTGCTCACGCGCTTCCCCGTGCCGCGCTACATCGACACCGAGCACGGCGGCTCGCAGGTCTAATCGATGCCTTTTACCTCTAATAAAATTACATTGTTGCTACAGTGTACAATAATATCTATTGCAATTTATTTATTTGTGACACTAGTCTACTGATTAATTTCATTGATCCCTATCATCATCGGCCTATCTCAGTCCACTCCTGGGCAGGCCTCCCCCATTGAGCGCAATCGCGCCCCGTCCTCGGCTTGTCGCATCCAGCATCTGCCTGCAGCCTTTCGCAGATCGTCCTCCCACCGGGCCGGAGGGCGTTCTACGCTACGTTTGCCGAGCCGCGCTCTCCACTCAGGAACTCGCCTACTCCACCGGTCGTCGGTTCTTCGGCAGATATGCCCAGCCCATTGCCACTTCACCGAGCTAATCCTCTGTGCTATGTCGATGACTTTGGTTCTCTGTCGGATAGTTTGTCCTAATGAAATAAATATATTCATTATCTTGGACATTTAATTTGCATTACGATTATTGTCTTTTACATTAAATCGTTCAAAATGAATATTTTAGAAGATGCTAGCGATCAGCTTCGGCTTCGCGAACTTGCAGTTACATGCTAACATGTCGTGTGATGTTGGGGACGATCGTTAGTAAAGAAATAAATAATAGAAATGTACGTTACTAATAAATAGATAACAATTATTTAATAAACTTCGCTTCTTCACTCCATGGTCTACTCGCGTTCGGTCTGTTCGCTAAAATTCTTTCCAAAATATCTGTAACTTTTTGCTGACTCTTAAGAAAGTTTTTGAAGTGCGTATCGTCGTAGGACGTACCCTTTTTCATATCTACTAGCGACAGTTGTTGTCTAGACGGGACGTTATTGTTACTGACCTTTTTATGTATGATACCTCTATTCGTTACCATTGGATATCTATCATCCATTCGTTCTAATCTTTCATGAAATTTCGGAACATGAAGATTTCTAAAAATTCTATTTTTGTGATTGACCCTATTGTCGTGATTATCAAGATTTATTTTTTCGTAATAATCTGTGTCAAATTGCGAGTTTCCCTCCTTTGTCATTCTTAGCCTTACATCTTCTCCGATATACATTGGTTTTCTGTAAACATACGGTAATGAATAGTGTTCTGCGTTATACTTGTCATAGCGTTCGATCGAACTGTAATAGTGTGTCTTATTTCTATGTGTATTGATCACTTCTGGGTAATTGTATTGTTTTGGAAATATTTGGCTAGGGCGGTTGTTTTGTATACTTTCTCTTGGATGTACTACAATATTTTGTCGAATTATACTTTCAGGCTTCGTCAGAGGAACTACTAATGGTCTTATCTCTACTGAATTCGTTTGGATAGTTATGGGTGATCGATGATTTTTGATCTGTTTTGGAATGTATGGATCAAGATTAACAAATTGTTTTGTATTGTAATTGTCAACTGTGGAAACTGGTAAATTACCACCAACTGGATACCGTATTCTATCAACCAGTGGACTAAATGTTCGACCCGTTGGGAAACTTTTTATTTCTTGTCTAAAATCCTTAGACACCCTTGTTTTTGTTTTGTTATGAGCTTCCAGTACATACGCGGTTTGTTTCAGGGCTTTTATTTGTTCATATAATTCCATGAAGGTGTCCATTATAACTATTTCCTTTTCTTGTATATTAATTGTTGAAGTCATTGGCGATGTTGCAGGGGTTTCTGTAATGGTAAAGAATGATAAGAAACGAAATATTCGCCTAGAAACTTTTCTTTTCAAGTATACATAGGAACTTGTGTCAATTATGTTACCTGTTGTAGTTGTCGTAATGGATTCCGTTACTACTGTATTTTGTATTGGTTTTAAGTAAATTTTTGTCAGCTCTTTGCGCAAATCTTTAATAATAACATTTTTGACAGTTTCAGCTATTTCTTTTACCAAATTAGGCGACACGACTTTTTCTTTAACGTCTCTGTTTTGTTCAGTGTTACTTGTTTTATTTACCTTATATTTTATTTGATTGTTTTGCGTAACGGTATCTAATATTTTCTCTTCTTGCTTGTAGTCATTACCTGTTAACTGTTTGTTATAATTATTTGCTGTATTATTATCTTGAAATAACGTTAGACTGGAATAAGTTTTGAATCGATTTATCATATTTAAAAACTCATAAATACTACTTAATCCTTTGTTGCCTTCTTCTGATCTGTTTTGATCTTGAAGAATAGCATGCACGGGATCTGATATGTAGTTTTTGAAAATGTTTGCAGCTGCTTTATCTTCAAAATTTTTCTTTTTTTCTCTGTTGACTTCTATCGAAGCATTCTTGATAAGTTTATCAATCTCTTTATAAAAATTTCCTATATTTATAGAGTGCTTTGGTGTGGGGTATTCGGTTGTTGTAGAAGTACTTTGTTTATGTACTAGATAACCCTCAAAAATTTTGTCAATAAATTCAACATCTTTAAGAGTGATTGGAATTTCTTTGATATTGACATTATTACTTTGATTCATATTGTATACAGGGCTTGTTCTCTTTTCAACATATCTTTTTGACGTTTCCTTTTTAATAAACCTTTGCAATAAATTCATGTCTAAATTTAATGAATTATTATTATCGGATTTGTTCGTTTCTTCATTTATATTTAAACCTTTTTCGGTTGTCGTTGTAGTTGATTCATTAAAATTGAAAAACGAATCTTTTTGAGTTTTCAAATAATATACAACAGCTTCAATGCTTAAGGTTTTCGATTGTTGTTCTGAAAAAAATGTTACCCAAAAATTAGTAATTAAATACATTATGCATAGAGCATATTTTTTTTAAAGACTTCTCTGGTTGTGTCTTACCAGTAGTGACAGTTGTCATTTCAGTTGTTATTTCGGTTTTTGAAATGAAGTCTTCATCGATTTTATCCGCTTTTAAGTCGGCAAAGTTTTTATTTTTCACGGTGCATTCTTGTCGTAGTCGCCTAAATCAAAAATCTTTGTTAAACAGTGAAATAAGAATACGACTATTTTTATTTGCCTCTATTGAAGTCCTATTTTCGACTGGAGTTATTATTTGAATTTTTTCATTTGTGGTCGAGTTAAGAATTAGTTTTCATTGATAAAAGAATGTTTGAGTACGAAAATGTCTTGGGACATTGAAAGATCAATTAATCGAACACTCACTCATTGTTCATATCGCCGATGTTTACATTGTATCGCTGCAGTTTCCGCAGCATGCTCACGTCCAAGTCCTCCTTTTGCATTCCGCTCAACACCAGCACGCAGATCAGATCTGTAAATTGTTTTAACCGTTTTCTTTGAACGTCGATTGTGGTCGTTTACTTAACAAGAAATTAAATTAATTTTAGTCTTCAATATTCATATTTATTTTCTTGTATTTTTTAATTTGTGTACCTTCGAATGCACTATTCGATTAAAAAAATTACTTAAGTATTTTTTTTGGTATTCTATTTAATTTAAGGTGAAAAATCAAAAAGGTGCGATTCAGTGTCGATAAAAGTTGACACAATCGATCAGTAGCCATTGCGTTTATTTCAGATAATTTAATGTCACTGTATACTCTCTAAATACACTAACTGGACCGGTGGAAGCGTGCACTGGGTTCACATCGGGGAGGACATTAGTACACGCGATATCTATACATGATTATTGTTATTAAACCTTTTATTTGCGTTAAACGCTGTGCGGCACGAGCTGCGGGTATGGGCAACGTACATGAGAGGGCGGCCGCGGCCAGCAGCGCGCGGCGCAGCATGCCGCCGTCTCGCGCTCTGCGCTCCACTTGTGGACTTGTTTACACTTATTGTACAGTCCGATTACAATTGTACATTGTTGTTGTACATAGCATTTGATCGGGCATTTGAAACCTTCTGTACGATAATGGTGATTTTTCAATCGGGTACAAAACGAATGCATTTTTAAATGAACTAGTCTCTGAGGACATTTTCGTAAGTTAAGAAATGCGTACAGATTTTTTTATTTGACGATTTCGAGAAAGAGCACTCGGGCAGTTTTGAATGTACGGTCTTGTTCGTTTTTTAATTTATTTTTTTAATTCGTATATCGTGACTTTTATAAAACTCACGATTGTAGTCAGTGATAGTTCAAAAATGAAGGATTAAATAATTACACCAGAAAAAATGCTTTGTGTTCCTCCGTACGAGCTCGTACATGCATTTCTAACTAAAACTCAACATTTTCCAGAAATGATAGATGCCGGTAGTGTTCTGTGTGGGGATTTTTCATTTTTTTCCTTTAATTCACGAGTCTTTTGTGTTACAGGCTCGGTTTCTCCTGTCGAAGGTTAACCCGTCGCAGACACACAACAACATGTACGCGTACGGTGGTGTGAGTATTCATACATATTTCTACATAAACTTATGTTTTTGTATAAACTTTGATGAGTACCGTAATGTGTTGTTGTTTGAATTTGCAGTTAAATAGTTCATTTCCTGTTTACTGTTGTGCCCGATTGGAGTTTACAGCTTTTTTTTATTTTAGTTTCTTAGTTATTTTAGGTTCCTTTTAGTTTAGTTTCTTTTATCGAGAAAATATAAATTAGGCCATTGCCGGTATATCTTTGCACGTTTTTCGGAAGAAAGAAAGAAAATAACGTTTGTTCAATTAGGAACTTTTCTCCTTTAAATTGATTACGATAAATAAATAAACAGTCTCATTATTTAAATTATAGACCGTGAAAATGATTTATTTGCCTATTTTATTGTAATTGTATTTGGACATATTTAATTTAATATAATGATGCTAAGAACAATAGTGCAAACGGTTTATTCGTAAAAAGTTGTGAACGACTCTCGGACAAATGAACATATTATCTATATAGAAATTTCGCATGTCATCTCAGCATGGTTTGAATATGACGTTTTGTTTTTTGTTTCATCATTGTTTCGGCGATAACCAGGCGATGCCGGTACCATCTGCGGTAGAGTTTCCTTTTATTATTATTATTTTTTCAAACCGATTCGGTGTTGGTGTCTAACATTTTGCGCTGGCGAAGTCAGTTTGCTTTTTGTCATTGTTGGTAAAAAAAATTGTCCTCTAAACGCTTTGTAATAACACAGGCATAAGCTTTTTATTTTTCTTAATGTTATCAGAAACATTGTAATGTTCATTGTGATAATTATATTTTTTGATTGCCACGCTTGATCTAACCTTTGTTTGCTGCTGTTGCTGACTTGACGAGATCATCACACAAATTGAGAGAACGCTACAGGCATGCAAAATTGAATATTATTACATTGATGTGTAACTTTTATCTTAGAGTTATAAAACATATCCTTCAAATGAGTACTAATAATGTTCAATTTGCAATGCTTCCATTCTAAATCTTGTCAGACAATAGGTGTTTAAGTGTTTTTGTTGTTAACCCAATCGACTTGATTTGAAAATTATTTTAATAATAAAATTACAAATGTGTTATTGTAAAGAAACCCCTCTGGGAGTTTCTCAGTAATAGAAAATCAATTAATCATGGTAACCTTTGTATGTCTTGATATTGGGTCAAACGAAAATTCGCCTGTAAATCGTAGCCAATAATCAAATGTATTTAATTGTTTTTATTGGAATGTATTTCTTATCAAAATATTATGTTATACCATGCATGACACTATTTCTCAAATGAATCATCTAAAAGTTTATTTACACATGGAAACAATGCTTGTATCGCAAGACATTTCTAATTTAGGCAACAGCAGTTTCATTGTTTAACATATAAAAAAAGGCATTCATTTAATATAAGCGAGCGGTAAAATACTTCACTTTACGACCATGTTATTTGTTTGTCTTTATTGGTGACAATTGATTATTCAGGACGGTGGCGCCCCCGTGTTGACTGATGACGTGTCGCTGCAAGTGTTCATGGAACACCTCAAGAAGCTGGCCGTGTCCTCCACGGCCTGACGAGAGACACCCGAAGACTAGTCTTACACAGAACTGGTTATACATATTTCCCAAGGGCAATATCTCCCCGATGTTCGGATGACTTCCATTTTATGGGCTGGTCTCTGAGGAGGGATGACCATGGTGAACAGTACCTTTGGTAATCTTTGTGCAAGGCAGCTAGTGGCCAGACACATGCCTCAGCTGTGCACACCCTGCATATAATATAAGATTAGAATCTAACACATTATTGTCAAATTAACATAACTAATTGATTTTTAGGACATTTACAGTTTTTACAATTCATCCATACAATGTTATAAACTACTATTGATATTGAATAAACATGTTTTATGTTGTAAAATAACTATCAGTTCTGTGAAGACCATCAGTGTCATGTAATCATTTGCAGTTTAAGTTATAATTATATTTTCTACAATGTAAATTATAATATAAAATTACAATGTTTATGGAATTATAATTGAATTGTATTATTTAGAGCCATCTGTGTTGTATATTAGACTTTATATTTGCAACAATAAAATAACATCTCACTGTTAGGTTTGGACCATTTTGAGTTACTCTACCATACTACTTTACTATTAAATCAAGTTGACCCATCCTGAAAAACCTAAGTTTGTTACGCCACTACATATACAATCATACACAAGACTATGAGACTCCCCGCCACCAAGCCTTTCTGAACATACTTTAGGAGTAATAAAATAATAAAACATCCTATTAATTATATAAAATATTTATTCATTTAAAACTTCACACAATAAATACAATGACAATAATTATGTTACATTACTCCAATATTTTTATTTGGTCATAACTGACTATGTTCTTGTGTATTGCTACGACACAACACAGCACTGTTCAACAACAATTATTAAAAAAAAACATTCTTAAATGCACAATTTATGTGATAAGTTTGGTTAGACATACATACCTATATTAATTGATTACACATACCATAGTATATATTTCTCATTTACACTACATATTTACTAATAACAATGTTATTTCCACTACATAAGGTATTGTTATTTTATACATTTATAGGTTCATTAAATATTTCCATAACCATGGCTTATGAAGTTCATAATTAATTTAAAATTAGTCACATGCCAGTGCAAGCAAATGTGCAAAATAAGCCCTGCTTTGTAATAGTGGCTTGCTTGGCTCATGTTAACTGGTTACTGTGGTTCAGAGAACTGTATATTATGTGGAATATAATTTAAATATAGAATTTTTTTCCTCTAAATCACTTTCGTGTCACAGTAGAAAATTTTTTCTTGAGGACACACAAACCTAGTAGGTAAGAACATTTTAAGTGATCTATCAGGTGTTAACTTGAAGTAAATAGGTTTACACTCCTAGTTACTGGTAGAAAAAATTGCCACAGATCTATCTTCAAATAGGCTTTTTATATATTGAAATGTAACTTTTCATTGACTGATTGATTCTTTTGTTCTTTTGATTAACTTTTCAGTTCACAGTCTGTGTTTCAAAATTATATCTAATTTCAAAATTTTTGTAATAAGCATCACCAATTTCGAAGTAATGATGAAATTGTTTTGAACTATAGCCATGAGATTTGGAACAGACTAAAATTTGTGTAGTTTTCAAAATAATTATCACTGCCTTAATATTAGTTAATGAATACAGATTGCACATAGATAATTAGAGCCATGGTCTAACACAAATTAGTTTTGATTATATTCATTAACAATCATTTCCCCTTAACATAAATGTTAACATTACACCAATATATATTTAGCTGATATACACCAATATTTTCTATTACAATTTCATCTAAGTTATGTGAGTCCTCTGAGAGCATATGCAATCATTTCTTAACTAAAAGCTTATAAATGAGGACCATAAGGATTACAGTTAAGATATACCTCATGAATATGCCTCAGGATTGTGGAGATCAGTTAAGGAAACGAATAGACATTTTCTGCTCCACATCAGTCCTCTCCAGTGCTCGACAGAACTCCTCGAAAGAGATCATCTGGTCATTGTTGGTGTCTGCTTCCAGTATTGTGCGTTCTGCAATGCTTGTCAGCTGTTCCTCACTATACAGTATTGGAATGTAATTAGAATATAAGAAGGAAGGTATAAACATTACATCACTAACAAAAAAGTGTAAGAATTATTGGAACAATCATTACAAGGCAGTGCAAGGTTTCATACTCACCTAATATTTACACCGACCATCATATGCAGTATGGCAAGAAGTTCATCTCTAGAGATTTTACCATCACTGTCCAAGTCATACATTGAGAATGCAACTAAAGGAGAGAAGAGTTTACTTTATATATTATACATTTTGAAAATGGGTTTAAAAAATGCAGTACATACAATAGTTGAATTTGTTTCAAAATACATAATGAGCAATTTGTAACAGTGGTAGATAACAATGTATAAAATTGATTCTTGGCCATGGGAATAATTCATGATAGGTATCATTTCCTCTCCAGCCCTTTCCAGTGTAGCGTCTTGAACATATCCTGTAAGGCATTCGTGAACAATTTGGTTGAAATGACGTCCCCTTGTCTCACACCTCAATGCAGGAGGATAGGTTCAGACTGCTGATTCTGTACTTGGACGGTCATAAACGAGGCTTCATAGAGAC
>DWME01003499.1:0-18167 GCA_018244795.1 Parelbella ahira ahira
CCTGAGTGCAATGATGGAAATTTTCGTTATAAAATTTATGGGATAGCCCTAAAGTTACAAAAGGGTATAGACACATTTCAGCAGACTCAACACTGAACTGCTTCTGTGAATCCAGAATTATAATCAATTTCCTAAGCTTTTAATATTTTACATCGCACTGTTTTAGTGCGCTAGCCCCTATCGAAATCATTCAATCGTTTAACGATTATTATCTTAGGATAACATAGGACTGATTGCGTAAAAGCGCTTACAATTAGCTTCTTCGAAACGCCGCTAGGAGTCTGGTATTATTGTCCACCCATCCAAGAGCCCATCGCGCTCAGCATCGCTTTACAGATTGAGGGTTAAGGTAACATTTAATTGTTTCTTGGCATAAAAATATACTGAGGGTCTATAAGACAGGAGAGTGTGAACTCATGAACGTCTTTGTTAAGTATGTCAATCTTCCTGCTACTCTAGGAAGGAACCTCATATTGATAAGTATTGTATTTAATCTGAAGATTAACTTAGCAAACTGGCTGACAACACTTATGTTTAAACTCCTGCCGACAAATTGCACCACTGTTTGACAGACTGTGGTTAAATAATATTCATTTATCTAATGTAAATAACAATATATATTAAGCGATGATAATATATAATATTATGGCTTATAATCCAGATATTTATCTTTTCCAATATTGTTAGATTGAAACGGTTGTAAGATATCTACTATTTGGATAATCGGAAGAGAATCTTTTCGGAATCTGGAGTAACAACTTGCAGTATTTTGTATTTTAATGTTTTTCCATGTACGCAAAAAGCAAAAAAAAATTATTAAGAAAATCAACCTATATTGTATATATGTACATAATATAGTAGAGGCAGTTAAAATTTACTATATTTTTTTAGAAATACTTGCTTAAAATTATTTATGCACGGATTTAAAAGTTCTCTTAAATTAGTACAGACTTTATAAAAACTTTAGGGAACTTTTGGAGTTGTAAGAGATGCTCCAAGATACTACTATTTTTTGTTACGATTTAAATTAGGACTAATTGGAACTCTAGAAGATTCTAACAGCGCCGGACAATCCATTTAATAACACGAGTAGTCGTTGGTCAGCCTAGCCATAAACAGCTTAAAGTTAGATCAAGCATTTTGATGTATCTAAGGTTAAATGTGGCCCTATCCTGCGCAATAACAATAAAGTGTCATACTTATTGCTGTACATAAACTGTATCGTGAAAGTCATTATGGTCCTATTTCTGAGAGCAATAAAGCCGAAAATCGTCTACAGTTTGTTACTACAATTACCAGAAAGCCAGTTTCCTTTTCAATTACGTTAAAAATAAACGAAGCAACATGAAATAAATTATAATATGTAATATGTTTAAAGTTCCACAGTAAGTAAAACCATAGACTTAGGTTCAAACAAGAGAGCATCAGCAGTTCAAACCGCTACAATATCAGAAGAATTTGAAGCTTAACGACCAGCGTGTCACTTTAAAATGCGGTTGCAAAGGAACTCCTCTCCTAATTCTTCTGTAAACCAGCACTGCGTCGTATAACATTTTGTGATCTGAAAGTTTTGGTAAGATATATTAGATTAATGGTAATATATATGAGCACAAACTGCTACATATTAGTCTCCATAAGTAGCAAGTCGTTTGTCTCTGATCTCATCATAAACTTGGTTTCTGTTTGAGAACGTATAAGGATGCTTATTATCTGCAATGACTGTTTAACTTCACTTGCCCCTATCCTTATATTACATTTAAAAAGTAAATAGCCCCATGAAAGACCAGATTTATTCCCGATCAGTTATCAACGAACATTCTTAAAATATTTGCATTAAGTTCTCCAATAATTGTCCCGTAAAGAGAAGAGTTTGTAAACCTCTAATTGGCTGTCTTGTTTAACTTGGTAAAGGGATGATATAACTTTGTGATTGGCTTTTCGAATTTTGAATTAGGTGTTTATGCATTTATGTATCTATACGATATACATAGATAAAGGTGTCCTCAAGGTAGGAATTTGATTGCGCGTCTGTAATCCTGTGAGGGATAGGCAGAAGAGGGCAGAACATTCTCACGTTTAATAAGTTACGTTTACGTCCCGCTACTGAATTATTATACTCGGTAAGTTTGTTACCAAACACCGGGCACAGATCCAGACTTCGAGTCATTATTAGAAACTTCTACAAGAACATCTAAGTTAGAGAAATCCAACAGTTGCCGACCCAGGATCCGAACCCAGGACATCTGCAGTCACCCTTTGCATCCCCTCGACGAACGAGACAGTTTATAATGATGAAATAATATTTTTTTCAATTAATGTATAAGTTCTATTTTTGAAAATATCGTTCTCAGTTCTTTTTACAACTGAATACACTGCCGCCCCGCACGCGAGGCATTCTATAAAAGTAATGGTAATCGGTGACTTGTAATATTAATGCCCCCATGACCTTAGGGCAGATGTAGTTTATACAAACAGGGTGATACGCATGAGAAACATCCCTCACATTGCGACGGATTTAAATAGGCGCATATACATATATATATGTGGGTAGACTATAAATCAGATCACGCTTGAGTAAATGTTGATTCTGTTCTACATCGAAACTGTCGATTTAAACGTAAACGTAATATCACGCCTGTAATCACCGAAGGGGTAGGCAAAGGGATGTAATACACCCCCACATTTCACCTAATAAATAATAACATTGACTCCGTTACAGTGTTTATTTATAAATGTGTAGTATGTACTAAAAATTTCTTGAATATTATCTTGCCTGTCAATTTTCCTGACCTTAGAGGTCGTTAGACCATGGACGTCTGATGATGATGACTCGAATATCTAGATTGTTTTATGAAATCGATCAAGTTTGACATCCGATATAACATATAACTATCGGCGTCTGTTAAAAGTTAAAATGTTAAACAGGAAGTAGCTAAAACTAAAACTACAGGGCTTGTCCAAGATTATTTTAGAAAATACTTTACAAGCCCTCTAAAGCACGGATATTCTTATGACAATTCGCTATTAGAAATCCAAAATGTAACTAATTCAAGAAGATTCGTGTCGCATCGACTTTAAGTGCTCAAGCTTTTGCTACGAGAGAATCTAAACAGAATTTAAATGGGTATTAATGTAAAAACAATAGGCATACATTTGTAAATAATGACAAGGAAAGCTTGCTGCGAGTCTGGTCAAAACTACATTATATCCGTGCCTAGGTTCTCATTCAAATATGCTATTTAATTATTAAAAATCTGTATTTCGCCAAAGCTAATATTATTCGCGAAATCATTTTTATTATGTGAGTAATATTTGAATATGAAACTAGGGCCCCCGGTTAGGACGTTGAATTACGAACAACTAGGTTAACCCCGATTTTATAATATATATAATATTTGATTTTTCATCTCGCCTCTCGTTTTATAGCCGACGTAAAACGAGTGCCGTATTATCGCCTCAAATTGTTCATTTTGAAGAACATATTTTATTCCTTGAACGTTTCTGACATAATTCTTTTAAATTTTACTAAATTCAGTATTGTACAACATTATTACAGAAACTGTGTGAGTTATATCGTTTCGCCAGATGCCTGGCATATTTCTTAATCTTATTCAATATTTTTCATATTGTGGATATTACATATACCTAACCTGCTCTTTTTATGTACGGGTCTGTAACGAGATTCTCTTGCAACTGCCTTTCCTACGAAAGCTCGAAATGTTTATTGTAGGATATATTGGTATGTCTGAATGAATAGATATATCCGAAGCTTAGAAATACCACTTTAAAAATAGTGTCTCGTAATGGGTGACACCACGAAAACTTTTTGACACTGTGCTCCTCCGTGTGGACCATTAAAAACGAGTAAAAGATTAGGATGCGTCGAAATGGCCAATATAAGTGGGTTAATATAAGGAAAATGCGAAAACTTATGTTTTCCCTAATAGATAAAAATTTACTTTAATTCAGTCCACAAAATATTGCAATTAATAATTTTAGAATCTGTTAACTCTACACATTTTAGGCTTATAAAAACGTTCGTGGAAGAGATGGGAATAAAAGTTTTTTCATCGTCAAAGACGATGGTTGATGAAATATACTTCAGAACGAATGTTTTAGGATAGGTACCTAATTGAGATACCCAATCTTTTGCTCGTGGGACGAAAATTAACTTTCAAATGAGGCTGAAATTGTTAAAGCTCGTCTAGATCACCTATCGAGTCAGGGAGGGTCTACAGACCCAATATCAGATGCCACTTCGGAATAAGATTAATTTGTTACTGATCATTAGAATCAAATCATTAGAATCATTAGGAAAGTCAATTTACGTGACAGAATAATAATTAAAGAGAGTCTCAGCTGATAATAAGGTGATACTTCAGTGTATATTTTTTATCTAAACTGAGTCGGGGTAAGTTGCACCATTTTTGAAGAAAATTGTTTAAAGAACTTACTAAGATATACATATATGATATAAGGGGTAACGTTAAGATATCTCGATCACATTAATTGTACTGGTTTTTTAAATGTGCATTAAAAGTTCAATATACATAATATGTTAACAGTAAAGCGATAGAAACTTCCATACGTTCATAGTTCAGTCGTTCAAGTTAGAAATAGGGCAGCCAAAAAAGTTTCACTTTCAAAAAACCGTTAACCGTCAAGAAGAGTTGGCAAAGTTTTTGCATAAGTTGCTTAAAATAGGGTTCTAACCTCGATATGAAATACTATTGACACATCGAAAGATAATAGTGAAATCTAGGGCGTATAGACAATCAATCCATACATGTGAAATTTATTGCATCCCATGTTCAATAAATGAATGAATCATATTAACAATAAAAAAATCATAACCGGTTTATTCGTTTGATGTATAATTTGTACAAAATCGGAAAATACCAGCGTTTCCAGCAGTCCGCGACGAAGAAATAACAAGCTGTAATTAAACGCCATTTAAAGTGATATAATTATGATCTCCTGGAAGAATTATGAGACGGTTTGAAATTTGAGTTCCGGATTACGTGAAATATCGTATATACCCCAGTGGCACGGATCTATGTATTAATAGGTGAAAAGAATCTTTGTAATTCGTTTGATAAATATTGCATGGACGGAGAATTGTGATTTGGCATAGTTAATGTTTTTCCATAGGGGATGGCGCTCATTGGGGGAGGCCTATGTCCAGCAGTGGACTGAGATAGGCTGATGATGATGATATTTAATGTTTTAAATAAAGAGTGGGTGTGTGAAAGCTGAAATGTGTGTTTAATATTAGGTAGGTACATATATAGTTATGGAAGAGATGTATTAAATTAAATTAAACATTAATAGCTTACTTTTATAATGTTGATGTTCAACACGTAATAATCTATGGTTAAGTAATAGCACCGAGTATAAATTTATAGACGAAGGGGTACTCCGACGGTTACCGACGAATTTCGACGCAAGAAACAGAAGATTGTCTCTTGTGGAGTTGTCTAAAACTGCCAGTGGTCGCCTGGGAGCTGAAATCACAATGATCATAAGTCTTAGGGATTAAACTGCATCAGCGCTCGTTACCAAAAGCACCGATAATTATACTGAAAGTTCCATACAAATTCATTTAGGCATAGGCGTAGTGGCTGGTTGTAGTTTCATTATGTATGTAAAACTACAACATAAGAACTGGAAAGTTATGATAACTATCCCCTTAGCAGTTCAAATTATGGAGGTTCATTTAGTATTCATATCTATTTTCGTCACAAATGTCAACTGGCCAATCTATTAAAGCGATACTAAACAACTTCGTTAAAAAGGTTTAGTTAGTGAGAAGTTTATGGGTTGATTTAAATAATTTCTGTCATTTCTCGTGCTTTACCACAACGAGCGGTTTCAAAGGCTCTTTTAATTCGTTTGGGGACTTTAATCTCACCAATCTAACTACTAAGCAATCCTGTTCCTTCCCTTTCCACATTCTAACTAGGGAGATGTAGATTCATCCTGTAGGTACTTTATCTTATGCTATATAATTTAGAAAGATTAGCAAATTAGCAATTCGCTAAAGTAAAGTGTTGCTATATTTATTGTAATGTTTGTACAATATTGTTTCTTATCATTTGTATAAATGGGAGCATACTAAATATTACAATTATTTCTAAATGGATGTCGTATTAAACCATATACATATAATAATATATTATGTCAGCCTTAATAGGCCTTTGTAGTTTTAATAATGACAATGAGGATAATATTGCATATTTTAGAAAGTTAAAGTTATGTATATTATTTTTTCTCTCTGAATATAGGCCAATAAATTTAACTGGAATATTTTTAATAAGTATTACATTTAGAAGTCATACATCTAAAAGTAATAATCACTGCTATTCAAAATATTTATGATATGTATCAACAAAATTTATGTTAACCTTCCAAAAATACTGAAAATATATTTTGTAAATTACGTTTATTGTTAATTGAAACAGTAGGTATTTTAATTGCTTGAGACCATCTTTTTTGCTTCTTCTTTTTTTTTAGTATCTTTAACAAATTAAGATAAAATTATTACACTATCTTATAATTCGTATATTTAGTAATTAAATAGTGCAAATGTCTTATAAAAAGTAACTTAGCGTTGGCTTTATTTCTTTACAAATTTGAAGTGTTGTCTATGGATATTATGAATGTAAAATATCGGCCACATACCATAAACACAATGAACTGTCAAGTCATTCTCGTACGCTCACGTATGTCATGTCACCGTCACTTTCGATTTAAAGAAATCACGAGAAAACAGCTATTCTATTCTCTCTAGGCGAAATTCTTAAATGATCATTATCATTACTCTTTTCTCATGTAACTAGCCTGAAACTTTATCATTATGATACGTGGTCGCTGATATTTGATTTTCTTACTGTTGTATAGTGTTATTGTTGATTTGTGATACAAGTCCCGATGATGGCTAGCAATCGTATTCCGTCTGGACCGAACACGCCTGGGAGTCAGCAGACCCCAACACAACAAGGAATAAAAATCTTTATCCAGAGGGACTATTCTGAAGGCACGGCTGTGAAATTTCAGACTCGTTTCCCGACAGAGCTTGAAGGCAGGGTGAGTAAAACAATTGTTTACTGGGGTCAAACACGCCTTAAAATCGTCCTTGGCTCAGATCGATGTTCTTTCTAGATATTGTGCTACTTAGAATTGTTCGAATATAAGTATACTACAATATGAAAATTCTAAGGCCGAAATCTGAGACGAATACTCGATAGTTGATTGTTGTTGCGAAAACAATGAAGTTTGGGTCACGCCTTGTTCTATAAACTCATCAATTTCAGAATGCCTCATGATCTTTTTCATAATTAAAGTACTACTAGTAAATCAAAAAACCAAGATTTTACTGTTTGTTGTTTTTCAACCATCAAGCGAGGAGTACCATTCAACTATCAGTTGAATAGGATTGCTCGTCTTGTGTACAATACACAATAGACAATTAAAACATTTCACATATTTATGTAAACAATTGTGTAACTTACGTTAGCACAATCCTCATGGTGTCGTGGCTTAGATATTGGCTTTACAGGAGCCTGAGGTGCAAATGCTGGCACGCGCCTTTGAGTTTACATGTAAAAATAATTATGGCTTGCTATAAAGGTTCAAGAAAACATTGAGACCCACATACCACAAAGTTTTTTCATAATGTTTTCTAAGGTGTCCGAAGTTTACCAATCCTCATATAGTCAATTTAATATACAGGGACCACAAATTGTTTAATTGTAAACACATACTTAAGTTTAACAGATGATGTATAGATTGATTGCCGATAATAACTTTCACTGTGGTCCTATTAGTAGTAGGGTGATACCATAATGCTGTTACTGATATTGGTACCATAGACAGTAATTCTATACTCCCTCTAACATTGCTCAAACATGGAGTTAAAGCTTTACATGAATTCACTGTAATTATTGTGTAATGAGGTCACACAAAGTTTTATTATGATTTACTATAGACAAGGCTTTCAGGAGTAAAAACAACACACCCCATCATGTTTAAAAACATAATTCTATTCATCTTCAACCTCAATACTCTTAAAATGAATTAATGGTAACAGTTCCAGTGGTCTATGTAAGACTGGAGATTGATAAAATTGTAGGCAATACATTTTAATATATCTCATCATCCATCACCTAGGGGTAAACAGGTGTCTAACAAATATAAAAAATGTCATCTAAATATGATGAATTTGTATCTGTATGATTAAATTTATTTCAGTAATAAAAGTTGAATGTAAAACTTTATTATTGGTTATAATAAAATTGATATTTGTGCAAGAACATGTCATCTATAACAAAAATATTTATAACATGTAATAATACAATGTTACTTGTATTTACAGATAGATAGACAAACATTCGAGTACACAATGGAGAGATTGAATGAGCATTTTGAAATGGCAGAGTCCGCAGACTGCAGCACATATTGTGAAGGATGTCTTGCATGTCTTACTGCTTATTTCATTTATATATGCACAGAAACCCATTATGAAAAGGTATGTGGTGTTATATGCATTGGAAATATATAAGATTTTGCTGTATATGGTCAGATATCAATTTATATTGGAAATAGATCAAACTTAGTCAGAATTCTCTTGTCTTTTGGTCTAAAAGACAAACTTGAAGATATGTGATCCAGCATGATTATAAATTTGTATGTAATAAAGAACATAACATTACACATGTTATCCCCGAAGGGGTCAGTACAGGAGTGTAGTACACACCTGTGTGTCACTAGTTATGTTTAGAGTCCACAATGGAATAGGTGTTGAGCTTATTGCCCTACACTGGGCACAGATCCAGACTTGAGCCACTACCAGAAATTTCTACTAGAAAATCAAAGTTGCAAAAATTCAATAGAATCCAACTAAGGGTTTTAACTCAGTCTGATCGATTCAGCGACTCCCGATCGGCAGTCACCCTTAAATCATAAAACCAACAAAGCAGTATGTAATTTTTAACATCAAAACATATATACATGGTTATAAATCCATGTTCATATGTGTGTAATATATCTTCTTGATGGTGAATTGCTTAAGATTTATGACTGTATCTATTATTTTATCATACTATCGATCTCCATTGTGTTTTGTGTTTATTTAATAATTATGTGATTGCCTGATTAATAAAATTTTGTTCATATCTACTTTTCCACAGCATCTACGGAAAGTATCAAAATTCATATCCACTCAGAACGAAAGAGTGTATAATCCTCGAGGTATTCACATAACTGACCCGATTTTACGTGGCCTTAGAGTGATCGAAATAACTATCATCGACGTACCAAACTGCCAAAGCCCGACGGGAAACTCGAACAATTCACAACTAAGGCACACATGACCACCACAGGAAAATAGGGAGTTTTTCATGTAACAATCAAGGTACTGGTTTTAAACCTTTTATAAATTTTAAACCAACATTTACAAGTTTAAAACTATTGGTGTGACCTTTAAAACAGGCATTATGTAACAGTGCATCAACCTAACCTTTGTGAACAACTCAATATACAGTGACAGTCATAATTAAATATAAGCCTTCAAATACAATGCACAGTTGAAAGAAATTTTTTTTATATCTCAGGGCTTTACTACATGGTTTTGGTTGAAAATGTACCAAATTTTTTATTGTAACTTATCATAAATTGTCCAATTTTATCTTAACACATAATACCACATTATCTGTTGTGTGTAAGTGGTGTGTGTAAACAATTGTCATGTTGAAGATGTGGCATCTTATTGCTAAAATTTATTTCTCTAGTAAATTTACAGTGTTGATCAAATAATTATTTATATATTACCTACTACTGTCACGTAGTATGATTTGCTAATTTTATTATTCTGTCATTAATATCAGACATAAGTATTTCAAATGATTATATAAAACTTTATAACTATTGGACTGCCTCACTGCTCAAGTGGTTGCAAATGCAACTGCCGATCGGGAAGTCCTGGGTTCTAATCCCAGGTCGGGAACTATTGGATTTTTCTAATTTAGAAGGTCTAGTAGTAACTTGGAGTCTGGATCTGTGCCTGGTATATGGCAATAAGCTCACCACATATTCCATGAGATGTAAACGTCACTGGTGAAATATGGGAGTTTACTACACTCCTCTGCCTACCCCTTCGGGGATTACAGGCATGTGTTACGTCTATCATATAAAACCTGAAAAGTTTATAGGCAAGGGCAACAAAATTTTAATTTTGATTTAAAACACCTAAAGCAAATAATACTATAATGGGTAATATAAATAATGGTTGCATACCTTTGTTTTGCATAAAGCTTGCCTTCTAATGTGTTTGAATATAATAGGCACTGCCCCATGTGCAGCTTCATTTTGTAAAGTGATAGCTTACCATCGATTTAAATGACAAAAGGAAGTTAGAAGACATAATTTACTTATGTTAGCAATTTATTTGATATATTACAGGCTGTCACATTTATGCTCTTCTATGTAGATCAGTGTGTTTATGATTGTCATGTTTATCCATATCTTGATTGTTTTCACACATAATAAACATTGAAAAGGGACATTCATATATATGATGTAGGCCATGTCAAGTACCAACGACTGATTCCTAAGCATGAACGGACTCCCTATGCCAAAATGTTCTTCCGAACGGTAGCGAGGGACGTGAATTATTTGTATGTGAATATTGTACGTCGAATGATTGTATTTTATGTATAGATTTGAAACGAATTAGACATTAAAATATTATCTATATTATGTACATATTATTACAATCCATGCGTGAGGACTTGAGAATTGTGTGATGACGTCACAGCTGCGTCAGAGCAGAGTGCGAAAAAACCGATTATCATTTTTTTTTATAGATTGAGAGTCTGTTAGCAACAGTATATCTATATTGTAATTGAATGAGTATAATCAAAAACGGGCTACATGTGTACAGAACTCAGTTCTTAAGTTGTCGCACACAGCTTGTAATGAATAATATAGCAGAGTTATGTTTAAAGGTGTAAAAGTTTATAAAATTAGATAGGATTTTTTATTGATTTTTATGAAGACAATTTAAGTTTTTTTTTTGTTTTGGTTCAGTTTTTTAATTTAATGGGTACGAATGTCTGATTTGAATTAGAATGAGTATCAATTTGCAATACATAGTCATGGTTTAACTTACAGTCTTGTCAGTTTTGTGTTATGTCCAACCATTGAATAAAACAAATTACTTGCCACCAGGGAAGGAGAGGGAAAAGCAGTTGCCTTTTTTACAAAATATTTTCTTGTTGTTTCATATTTCGATCCTCACAATTGCACAATGTATGTAAAACTTATTACTATGTATTGTAAATTTTACACAACAAAAAACAGAGAGAATATTATTATTAATATATTGAATGTATAGAAACCAACTGTTACGATTTAAATTATACAATATTGTGATTGTACTAAATATGTTTGTCGTAATAATTATGTAATTTATAATTGTTGTATAATTATTGATAATTAATGGACATTGATTGTGATTATAGTTAATGTAAGGAGGTAAATAATTTTAGACTATGTGAGGCTACCCTCATTTAGACAATACACTTTAATTGAGTTTAGAAAGCGAGGAGTATAAGAAGCCTCGGTGCAGTTGTAAAATGCAAGCTATTCGTACTGTTTATCAAAGCGCTGGGCGACTTTAAAAAATACATACATGCATACATACATATTTTCACGCTAGGTACGCTTACGGGGTAGGCAGAGCTCACGGATTGTCAAATATCCCTGCCGCGCTTCTTCCGCTTCTTCATCAATCTCTTCATAGATGCACGCCGGTTTCGGAGATTTCTAACTCCCCATCAATCAGAGCACGACCTATTTGGTCGAGATAAGTGATCCTTGATCTTTAAAAAATAGCTTCAGAGTAAAACTATTCTACACTGTTATGATTTTAACGATCACTAGTTCGTCAAGTGAAGAGAAAACATAGGTGTTGCCGCATTTGTATGAATTAGAAGGACATGATTCTTAAACGTCGATCGGGATCCTCAATCCATTTAGCTATGTACATATCGTTACCGTTCCTTACCGTATACCGTTCAAATCTATAAATTGTATCTTATAATATCTATTTCGAGGGTAGTCGAGTAATTAGATAGTTATTGGGCATAGTAAATTATGACTTTTAATTTTAATTGCTTCCAGTTTTTAAATCTATCTATTCTCCGCCTGTCTAATCTAATATGCAGTTTTATAGAAATATAATAGGTGTAGAAGCGCTAATAGTTTTGAAATGTCGTATTACGCCACGCTTGGTTCTTTTCTTCGTTTAATTTTGCATTACAACGCCATCTATTAGAAAAATGTTGTAACTGTAATCAAAAAGTTCTCGATGTCTGATGTAAAATAAACTATTAATTACGCTTTTGTTCCTAATATATTTTTATGTATTGTATAATAATTGTAATTCTTTTCCTATTTAATATAAGAACAAATATTTTTTTACTGTATGTATGAGAAAAATGAGCAATATCTCATGATTGATTTGCATTTATTTAAACACGTTTGATGTTGTGAATGAAATTTAATTACAAATAATTTTTCGCGTATATTATTGCACGTTACATTAGTTTTACTATACACTTTTTTAATGCACGCGGCAATCCACGTCTAGATTGTTTGTGTTTTTAAGGCTAAATTGTCATATTTGCTATTAGTTTTCAAAGACTACGCTGTATATTTAGGTATATGTCATCTTGATTCCTTTTATTGTAGAGGACATGGAGGGCCTGCTTTTTTAATGTTCGCAAATAGGCCCTTGAAGGAAATAACGACGCCATTTCTGTTTATGTCATGTCCCTTGTATCATTACAATGTATGTATGATGTGTTACGCTTGCTTAGTAGTTTTTATTTTTACTTATTATAATATTGCCTATTTAGACATCACTTTAGTATTTTTTTTTAATTATTCATTATTAAACATTTCAATACTATAGGATCTATTTACCCACATAAAACTTTTTGCTTCTATGGATATATAACATCATAAATATTTGTCTCCAAGAAGTTCATATTTGTGACGCGAGAATGCGCTGTACGCAAAGGTAAACGTTTACAACGTAAGCTACGATGTTAATTGCCATACATAATTCCTTGTAAGTTTATTTTTTAAAGTTATATTGGAGAGGTCTTGCCATGTAATCATAGTGAACGAATAATTAGATGAATTTGAAAGAATCCCTGTTTGTAGGAGAGGTTCTGTATACGTTTCCTGGCGAGGGCTGCGTGCACATATAATATGTGTTTTTTATAAAACGTTATTCGTTCAGAATGATTAATACAATACATGTATAATACCATAGATTTAATAATGGTCCAATAAATATCGTTCATTTGAATAGCAATTATGTATCTTAAACTATTTTACTATCAAATGTACATATACATTCAATACGATAGTTAAGCTGCCTATCACCTATAAAAATATTTAATATTAAAACTCAAACGCTTTTTGCTTTTCATTATTTTTTAGTCCGTTCCAATTTTAAATATTATCGCTGTCGTTGTTCGGAACCCTTGAAAGTTGCCTCCTGGGTATATTTATTTCGATAAGGTGTAGTTTTTGTATTTGGTTTGTCATTTAGTTTAGCTATCGACTGTTGGTCGATCATAAGGTCGATAACCACTCATAAGGAAATTAGTGAGAAATATATTAATGTTACATTTTTATGCCCTTAAAGTATATATTCATGTCTTCCTAAAGCTCCAAAATATATTTAGCGAATAAATAGATCTCCGATGTTCTTCTAAGTTCACTTCTTCTAAATTGTTGCATTTTTGCATACTTTCGACATAAATGTGTATATGTAATATATATATTCCATTCGAATTACATTCATTGTTATGTATAATACATATAGAAACAAATAGATTAATGGAATTGTGTAATATATAAGAATACGTACGGTTTAAGCAAATGTGTATCAGTCGGTAATAAATTACAATAAGTGTGTAGGTATGTATGTACGTAACGTTCTACGATATTGTATAAAATGCACAGATTTAAAACTGATATCAGATAAATCGTCGTACATTATAAATTCCGATGTGACTAATACTTAGATATAAGACGATATGAATATTCTATGTGACGTTTACTATGACTCGTATTAAACAATTTCAAATATGTCTTTGTTTTATTATGCGTACCCCGAATACGACTGTCACAGTCGTACTGTTACAGTGTTACTTTAGTTAGTCTAAGTTTTAGTAAGATAATTGATATAAATTGTTGCGAGAGGATACATTATGAATATTATTAATCCAATTAGTATATAACATGTTAGTATAAATTCATTTATTATTTTTTTCTTTATAGTTGTTAACAAAGGCCGGACTTCATGCCAATTCGCATTTTCTTCCAGTCAATCCAGTTAGTAATGCTTAATAAGTATATGGTTTATTAAGACTATTGAGAGGTGTGCCGTTACTCCTGAGAACTGAGAAGGTCGTCTCTGGTATACACGTGGACTGACAAAATCATCTACAGGGCGAAATACCTGTTTTAACAACAACGGTTTTTAGTTAGAGGTTGGTGTTATAGCGGTGTATCTCTGGGCAAACTGCATCCATATTCTACCACTTAATAAGGGCCAGTGATAACACAGTCTACCACATTAGTCAAGTACAAGTTCACAGACTTCACACGGCTAGAGAACCTATGGGCATTTCTAGAATAAGTTTCTTCGCGATATTTTCCTTCATCGTGGGAATATTTTTAAGTAACAAAAAAATTGTAACATCACGCCTATTATCCCCGAAGGGGTAGGCAGAGGAGTGTAGTAGGTACACTCCCACGTTTCACCAGTTACGTTTACGTTCCATGGAATAGGTGGTGAGCCTATTGCCATACACCAGCCACGGATCCAGAGTCCGAGTCACTACTAGAAATTCTAAATTAGAAAAATCCAACAGAACCTGACCCGAGATTTGAACCCAGGACCTCCCGATCGGTAAACATGTTTGCAATCACTTGACAAACGAGGCAGTCTTTTATTCTTAGGTATTTCTCAAAAAGGCTTGCGTCATGTGACGGGGACTTAAAGTATATTTTTATTCCCTAAAAATCAAATGGAATAATTTTATTGAAAGTCTTGTAAAATACATCTTCGTGTATACTTAAGTAAACATAAGAATCTAGAACCCACTTAATCACGGTCTCGTTTTGTTTTACACTATTGATTATCCACATATCTGAGGACATTTTTTATGATTTGTGGTTTTAATAAACGCCACTAATTAATATCCAGACACTTGCACGGCACGCACCGTGCTCTCCTAAACAAGGATTCTTAATTGATTTATGCCGCGTCGAACTATCGCCCGATTTTAATATTCAAGTGACGATTGAAGCGAAATCGTCCTGAATAGTTTCGCTTGTGTCTATAAAACTAATCAGTACATAATTCAGTCTATATACATACTTACATCCGTTGATAAACAGTCGATTTAACTTTGTAAGTATTAGGATGTCTCGATTTTATTTAATTTTAACGAAGCGACCTTAAACCAATAACAACTTCTATTGACTTTTAAACCATTCGCGTTTCTCGCTCTAGCTAGTATTTTTCTACAAAGTAAATACAGTTTTGGAGGTGAGATCTTGATGATGGAATTCTATTAGGCAACTAGTATGTGTTATCTAGTGCCTTAGAATTCAATTTTCCATTCCAACGGTGTCGGTTTCTAATAATTGCACACATATACCTACATATATATTAAATATACCATACCATACCATACTACCATATATATTAAATACGCTTATAACTCTTTCATTTGGTGAAGAAAGACATTGTAAAAATAACAGCACTCCGTAGATTGCTCTATAATATTCTTTAACGAAGATGTGTGACGTCCGTCAATGTACACTTCACTCTGTTCATTAAGCCTTAAGCCTTTTGATTCTTCTGAGACCGGTGTCCAACAGAGGAATGATAAGAAGGTTGATGATAGTACCGGTAATGAAACCAATGTAAATGATCCCCGTGTTGGGCAAAGTATTATTGGATTTTTCTAAATTTCCCCGTAGTAGTTCGAAGTCTGGACTTTCGCCTCGTTTATGGCAATAGGCTCACCCTCTATTTCGTAGTGGAATGAAAAACATAACTATTGAACCGTGGGAGCGTAGTACATTATTCTGTGAAAAACTAGTGTTACAATATGCTATAAAACAGTAAACAGTAGGTACAGAAAACGAAAGCAACATAAGACAAATAATTATCACATACCCAGATGTGGCTTTTTGAGCACCTAGGGTGCAACTATCTATTCTATGGTGAGACTTAAAACCGTAAGTGGTTAAACTTGCGAATATACTACTCTTCTGCCTACGTCTTCGGGGATTAAAGGCGTGGTCTTCCGTTTAGTCGTAACTGCGTTGCAGCGAAACTATACGTTGTTTTACATAATGACAGCGAAATATTCGATTTAGGACTCAAATTCTCTTTCAAAACTAATATATAATAATATTAATATATACATAAATATTATGTCATAATAATACTATCCAATAGAAAGGGATTCGGTATAAAGTGTGTAAAATGTATGTTAATTTTAATCAGGTAATTAAAGATTTCTTAGTTTATAGGCATTAAAAGGCAACGTATTCGTTATAATAAAAATACAGACTCATATAATCAGAAATATCTGCCGTTACTTTTTGCTTACGATACATTTCTTAATAATCAAAATTAATGTGGAGACATAAAAATTTTGATATCTAATCGATTTTGACATTTCGTTGTATATTTAACTATGCAAATATCTATGGTAACCATGACACTGCGACTCCAAAGTAAATAGAACATATTTTTCAAATAAAGTAAAGGTGTTGGTCTAAGCTTTTGACGTTCCAAAGCTCGAAGCCCCGGCATTATATAAAGGAAAGTGACACTGACGAACAAGAGCATTGCGTTCGCATTCCTTACGTAATAGAGGGCACATTTCATTTGCATTCTTCATTCGGATCACATGCCGAGTGAAAGATGTCCGCTAAACGGATGTGTCGTCCGTGATACGGTTTTCAATGTCGCTCGTGTATCATATCGACATCGCATTGGCCCGGTGCGGGACCAACAGCTGGTGGTTTCGGTCTACTCTTTATAGTTTCAAATTATTCTATTTTTTAAATATATTTAGCTTTAACGGATTTATTTCAATGGATTTGTTTATTTTAATAGATTCAAAGAGGATTATCTGTTTCTTGTTAGTTATCTTAAAAACCTTATGCAGTCAGAGAACTAATTTGATTGTTCTTAGACGATTAGATATTCCGCAATAATGTTTGTTACACAAAAGAAGCAGCATGCATTTTAGATACAAGATTTTATCTAAAATAATATATCTTAATTATTTATTTCACAAGTTTTATGATTATTTCAATGCTAATACATTACTTAGAACGGATGCATAAATTTAAATTTTTGATGTATGTAGGTACATATATTTTGGAAAACAATTCATAGAATTTAAGTAATGAGACTTTGATCTTTTCCTTAATGAATTACAATTACTTAGCTAGATATGGAACGTATACTTAAGTATATGAACTTTTCTATAATTCTGTATAAACTCGTAACATCACGCCTGTAATCACCGAAGGGGTAGGCAGACGAGTGTAGCACACTCCCACGTTTCACCAGAATATAAAAAAGTGAATGTTGATTAATGGCCATAGCTTAAACATAACATCTATTTTAACTAATTTATTACTTAGGCACATCCATATGCCTTTTTCTCACTTTACAATGTTGTCAAGGTGTACCTATAGCATTTACTCATCACAGTTGTCGGAATGTCCCATCTCGAAATTTATGTTAATAATCATCATATGTTAAGAATAATTTAACTATGTTCTTGGGGTAAGTATTGCTGTTGAAGATTCGGTAAGCTGCGAAATACAAACACCAGAAAATTCATATTGATATCCCAGGCTCTATAGCTCAAAAATCACAAGTTACCGATTATCTTTTTTATAGGATGGATGTATCTGGCTAAAGTTATGTAACATCAGGGCTTAATCCCCGAACTAATTTTAGACGCTTTAGTAGTGTGTACCTTACAATAGTAAAATCGGTAGATCTTCGTGTAGGGAAAAACTTTAAATCTCTGTTTTTTCCGTATCATTAA